>CAUYQG010197963.1:0-33715 GCA_963574415.1 Tarsius wallacei | reverse complement strand
GCCCGCTGTAATGCCTCTGCGGTGTCCGTGGACAAGTTCCGTGTGGGGAGCAGGCCCCCTGGGAGAGATCTGGAGTCTTTCTGTGTCCTCTTCTGCGGAGGTCTCACAGACCACGCTGCCCGGTCGCCATCTTGGATCCGACACCTCTATTTAGGTCTTCTTAAAAGCTGTGCACTAATGTTTTTTCCACATGAGTTGAGAAAACTTTGTTAGATTCATTATATGTATATATAATAAATGTATTATATATTTATCATAGTCTATCATGTGTGTTTATTTTGTTGGTGATCTAATTATTATTATTAGTTTTGTTCATTTATTTATTTGACACATAAAAATCATACATTTACTGGGTACAAAATGCAGTTTTGAAATATGTATACATTGTAAAATGGTGGTCAGGTAATTTTATTTTTTTAAAATATATTTTCTGTTTTTTACTGGTATATACAAATTGAATTGATTTTTAAAATATTGACCTTGCATTCAACTATATTACTATTTCTAACAATTAATCTTTGAGTCTTAGAGGATTTCTATGTAGACAAATTTATCAACTGAGATTATAGTTTTTCTCACCTTCCCAACCCTCATTCTTTGTATTCCTCTTTTTAAAAAAATCTACACTTGCTAGACCTCCAGGCAATATTAAATAGAAATAGTAATAAAGGACATCTTGTCTTGTTCCTAACTTTAAAAAGATTACATATATGTGGTTCAGCATAGTAATGTGTTTTTTGTTATATTTTGGTAGATACCGTCTTATAAGATTAAGGAAGTTCTTATCTATTCCAGTTTATCAGGAGTTTTTTTTTTAAATCATGAATGGGTGATAGATTTCATCAAAGGTTTTTCTGTATCTGTTGAGATAATTTTTCATTTCTGTTCTAACTGATTAAGGTAGTGCATGACTTAGTAATAATAGTTTATCCTTTTATAAATATACATCACTGGATTTAGTTTGCCAATTTTTTGAAGGATTTTGGTCTATATATTCTTGAGTGAGATTGGCCTATACTTCTGCTTTCTCACTCTCTTTTCACCTGGTTTTGATAAAAAAGATTATACTAGCCTCAAAGAATGAGTCTGAGAACACTCATTTTTTACTATTATCGAACTAGTTTGTTCATATTCTAATTTTCTTGTCCTTCCAGTTTCTAAATTTTATATAAAATTCTATAAAGCAGTTTGGACTGATACTTTCTTTGTGGCAAGATTTTTAATGATTTGACCAAGCTTTTTGAAAGGTATTAGCACCCTTCTGTCTTTCTGATTTTCTCAAGTCTGTTTCAGTAAGTTATATTTTTCGAAGGTTGTATCCATGTCATTAATTTTTTTGTTGGCACAAGATTGTTAATAATGCCATCATTGCTACCTTTTCTGTACTCACAACCCCTTTGTATTTTTGATTATTTATTTTTATCATCTCTCTTTTTTCCTTAACCCATTCCATGAGAAGTTTGTCATATTATTAATTTTTTGAAGATAAATTTGTAAGATGTATTGATCCTCCTTATCATATCTTTGCTTTCTGGTTTATTCATTTCTGCTCTCCTATTTATTATTTCCTTTCTTCTGGGTTTTTTCCCCAAATTCTCAAACTGATTGCTTATTCCTTTTTCAGTTGTTCTTTTCTAAGTATTTACAACTATACATTTCCTTCTAATAATTACTTAATCTGCGTTCTACAAAATTGGATATGCAATATTTTTGTTATAATTTAGTTCCAGTTATTTTTAATTTTCACTATAATTTTTTCTTTGATCTGTGCATCATATGGAAATGTTTTAAAATTTCCAAACCTACAAAAATTTACCCATGTATTTTTGTTACTGTCATTTCATGCAGTTGCACCGTGGTAAAAAAGAAAAAAAAATGAGGTCTGTATGTCAACTCTTCTTTAAAATTCTTGAAACTTACATCATAGCTCAGTGTGTGGCCATTTTGTGGGGAGGTACATGTTGCATGTACACGGGGAAAAATGACTATTTTCTGTCTGTCTTTTCTTTTTTTTTTTGAGTTGAGGTCTCACTCTGTGGCCCAGGCTGCCTGGAATGCCATGGCACAATCACTGTAGCCTTGACTTCCTGGACTCAGGAGATCCTTCCTGCCTCAGCCTCCCAAGTAGCTGGGACTACAGACATGCACCACAATGCCTGGTTAATTTTTGTATATGTATATTTTTTGTAAAAAAGCATCTCACTATGTTGCCCAGGTTGGTCTCAAACTCCTGGGCTCAAGCAATCCTCCCACCTCAGCCTCCCAAAGTGCTGGGATTACAAGTCTGAGTTATCATCCCCAGTCAAGAATGACTATTTTCTAACTGTAGGGTGCAGAGTTCTATGTAAGGCCAATAAACCAGTGCTGACAGCACTGAAGGGGACCCTGCACCAGAGTGAAAAACAGAATCTCAGAGCTGCCAGAGAGGAACTCATTCTCTTCTGATTGGCTGTGCAGTGACCTCCCTGATCCAGGTGACCCTCCACAACATTCCTTCCTGGTGGGCTGGAGGCTGGGCTGGCTGGGCCTGGGTGTGAGCTGAGAAAGTGAATGGACTCCTCCATTCCACAGACACCACTGGGAGCCTGTGTGGTGTCAGGCCCTAGTCCAGACGCTCTGGGCCCTACTCTCAGAGACTCCTCATCTATTGGGAGCTCTCCCACATGTGACAGGAGAAGCCTCTGGGTCAGAACTGGATGCTCACTGCAAGGACATGGGATAGGGGAACCATCATACAGAGGTGTGGCAACTGTGTCTCTCAAGTCACCTTGTGAGATTCTTGTTTATGAGGCATTTTAAGCCTCTATATGTCTAAGCAGGTAGCAAACCCTGCGTTTTTCAGACTCTGAAGGTTGTGGCAGAGTGAACAGCCACAGAAGTGGCTGCAGATACTTTCCCTGTTGAATGTCTATAGGACAGTTCCAGCCCATGGAGGAAGTTTCGAGAGCTGTTCTGAGGCGGAAGTTCACATTGGTGTTTGCATTAAATCATCCCCTACAAAACATTTTAAAACTAGCTACCAGATTTTGAAAATGTTAGTGATTTCACATAAAAATGGAATTGCTTGGTACATCTGGAGGCCCTGGACCTGGTCTGAATGCAGCTCTCCTGGTCACTAGCCACTCTCTACAGATTGTCGTGTCTGCACTGGCATTTTCTTACAATACAATTAGAGGCAAGTGGAATCTTTCTCCTATAAATGTTTCCATTAACTGGGGACAATTTTTAGAACTCTACATGTTTCAGTAGAAATGACAGTGTGTTTTTCGGTGCAAGTGAAGACTGATCTTAATTTCATGAAATGAATGAAATAAAGCATGTCTAGAGATAAGATGAAAATTTAAGGTCCACAAATGAAAGAAACTACTTTTCTGGTGACCAGCTTTCTCCACCTATGTCCACTATTTACCTGAGTCTCAGAACGAGCCATAGTGGCAAGTGAGCATCTGTGGCCACCAGGGCAATCTGGCTACCACTGTGGACAGCTGGACCTTGGCAGTGGCAGTGCCTGTGACGGAGAGCACAAGCAGTGTGAGGGTCAGGGGTTACCAGTCGAGGGCCTGGGTCCAGGGTCCAGCTCTCACACTCACTGCTTAGAGGACTTGGGTGCACCACCCACCTCCCATGGTTTAGTTTCCTTCTCTGTTAAAGGACAATCATTGTGAATAATTAATTCTTTGTGTCATAAAGGAGGCCAAATAAGTGTCACATCCTAAGAGTGCACTGGGCACAGTAGGAAGTACTCAGGGAGTTGGTTGCTATTGTTAGGGATTTCACTGAGAGAGCCCGAGAATGAAAAAAGCTCAGTTTCTGCCAGTTCAGCTGGATGGGGAACTCAAGGCTTGTCATTACGTTGACTTATATTTTTAAGTGACATTTCTTGCACACAAGTTGGTGGCTTGACAGTGAAGCATTGTGACAGCATGTAGGCATAAAGGAGAAGTATAGGAGCATGTGGTTCCCAGTCTGCTGGCTGAGCCTGTGCTGATGACCGAGGTTTCTCCAGAGTCAGGAGCTGTGGGATCTGTGAACTTGAAAAAGTTACATCTCTGTTCTCTAACCTATAACGGAAACTTATCATTTCCTTCCAACAGGAGTACAACAAGCAAATCACAGTGACATTACCACATGGGTGACCTTATTCCTAGTATGAATCAAGAGTATTCTATCCACATTCCAGCTGTTACAGATATCTCTAAATATTGTTTACGTTTATCACCACGTCGGGATCATGGTAGCTATTTCATCTGCCACTAGATCTTGCTATTTATTGTGTGGGTATCACAAGTTAAAAAATATTTTGATAACTATGTTTCAACACTCCTGATTTCTTTTATAATCCTTACGTGCTTTATTTTGTGCATTTAAAAATGTTATTCTGAGAACAGAATGGTGGACTTCTCCAGACTCAGAATGGTATAAGGTACAAAAACAGTTGACTGGGCCAAGCTAGGGCCTGGAGAGGCACTTCCTGTTCCTGCCCCAAGAAAGGGGGTGACTGCAAGGATTGGGCATCAGGGCAGACCACTTTTGCCTGCATCACCCTCTGAGACTTAACAATGTGGGCTGTGGGGCAAGAAATCGTACCTAATCATGCTTTGGTTCCTGCACTCTGTGGGGAGGGTTACCGGAGAGAATATTGGGTGCAATATCCCAGCATGACACAGAGGACCCTCATTATAGACCACCTTCCTTGTATGCCTGGCAGGGGCCAGGGTAACAGGAGCTTCCTTCGGTCTTGTCCTCAGAAAGGGCTGAGAGGAACTGAGCAGCATCCTGGCTGTGGCAGTGGCTTCCTTCCTCATCAGTCACGTGGGGCTTGGCTCCTTTCCATCGAGACTTGTGTCATACTCACTGTGCCTGTCCTACAAGGAGCCAGAAGCAGAGCGCCAGCATGGGCTCAGGGGTCAGCATACTGAAAGTCCTCCTCTTCCTCCTAGGTAAGTGAGGAGTGCGGGGTGGACTTACTCTACTCTGGCCTGGGGGGCCCCAGTGAGCAGGAAACTAGAGGAGCATTAGCCCATTGGTTCTTGATAAAGCCTTGATACGTTCCTTTAGACAGATGGCTTCTCTCACTTTAACCTGGCAGTGAGTAACGTTCTTGTGTGTTTCATTTCAGCTGTGATTTACAAATGCTTCTGAGCTAAGGGAGACTAGGAAGGGTCATGTGGCACAAAGAGCTTCAGACTTGGGATCTAGAAAAACCGGTGTCTAAACTGTGACTCCATTGCTGGTAAACTAGAACACACTTCTGAAACCTTCTACATTTCTGAGCCAATGAGATGGGAAATAATGTTTACTTTTGGAGATTGTGAGAGAAGTTACATTTAATTAAGTCAAATCAAAATAATTACAAAGAATGAGAAAATGTAGATATGTATATGCTGCTGTAGAATTAACAGTATTATTGTGCAGTGAAGTGAGCTCTTTACTACGCAGATATTTTTTACAATTATCTTTAATGTGTTCATTGAAAGAAAGAAGGGAAAATGGTAGAGACTGATAGAAAAATAGGGCCATATAGAGAGGGAGAAATATAAAGTCAGAGAAGCAGACAGAGAAGAAACTCAGAGACATAGAAACTGGCATAAAGAGATGGTTTGAAATACACGTAGATGGAGACAGAGAGAGACATGCAACTTTGCAAAGTCCCCTTTGACATCAACTGTTATTTCTTAAAAAGGCAACAGAGGTCCCTCATATATACAAAGATGCTCTTTCCCAGGACTTGCGATAGGCCGAGGCTCAAAGGCAAGCAGTCTGTCTCCAGATAAAATTTTGTCTCCCGGGCAGTAGGCTGTATTCTCGACAAGGGCAAAGTTAGGCCTAAGGGGAGGACTCTTTCTGAAACCTGCACTAAGCAGAGGACAGCAAAGGTTTGGTTTCTGGGAATTAGCATATCGAACAAATAGACAACCACAGCATTTGTCAGTTTACACATGGAAATGGGCCCCAGGCAGGGGGGATGGCAGGGACCAGCAAGCAGCAATTAGAGCATTCAGGGTAGCTAAACTTCCCTGCCTAGGGAAGTGGTAGATGGTAAGAGAAATTCTAACCCTTGTTTCTGCTTTTGACCTATCTGCACAAACAAACCAATCTGTTGTGGTGGAAAAAAGAAGTTAAACGTAAGAAACTCAATGAAAAATGTGCAAATTATATAAACAGGTAGTTCATTGAAGAATTACAGAAATAAACCTTTAAAATGTTCAGGTTTTAATAATAAAATAAATAATAACACCTAACATTTTTGAGTGTTTTTGAGGCGCTGGGAACTCTGCTAAACTCTTTACATTAGCTCATTCCATCTCCAGGACAACTCTATGCAATATGATTTTGATGACCTACAGTGCTTGTTAGTGCTTTCATGTACTATTAGTAGAGATACATGGTGGTGGTTAGGAGAGTGTATCTAGCACTAGGCTCCCTGAATGTCAATCCTGGCTCTGTCCAGAGAACTTGGGTGAATTATTTATCTTCTCTGTGCTCAGTTTTCTCATCTGTAAATTGGAGATAGTGATTGTACTTACCTTATGGGGCTGATGAGAGACTTGAACCTGTTACCACATTTAAAGCACTTAGCATGATATCTGGCATGTGGTGAGCACTCACTACCAGATATTAGGGGACTAGCTGATTCAATCTTCCCAGAAGGCAATCTGGCAATATGTAGGGAAATGTAAGCTATTCACAACCTTTTACCCAGAAGTTCCACCTCAAGGAATTTATCCTAATGAAATAATAGGATAAAAGCCTCCCAAAATATTTAATAGGTTATTATTCAGCACTGTTGAAGCCATAGTGAAAACCAGAAACAAGTGCCTATCAGGAGGAATCTGGCTAAATCAGTTATGCTTTAATGTTTCCAACAAAATCCAATATGTTTTTGACAGAAATGCCTGTCTATGAACTGACAAGGACAGAACGGAGATGAAGTGATTTCGTAGAGTTAGAATTATATAATTATATTTTGCATATGTTTGCTTATCTATTCAAAAATTGACTGGAAGGAAATATTTAAATGGTTCCTATTTTTAAGAACTATGAGGCATCTTAATTTATCTATATTGGAATTTTTAAATAATGATCATATCTATATGATCAGTATATATGATATGGTTATATATATGTATATGTGTGTATATATATATATATATATATAAAATCTTTATTTCAATAAATGAATTTCTTTGAACAAGAAGTAACATGACAGCCCTGTGGGATGTGGGGGCTATCTTTGTCCAGTCCCTCTGTGACGTCCTGTTCCCATGTGTGAGGAACTGACTGGGGGCCTTGGGGTGAGAAGCCAGGCCAACATTTCCCACACATAAAGTGGGTAGAAACTTTTTGAAAAAAGTTTTTGAATATTCTAAAAATATTTTTTTTTAATTGAGAAAAATGGAATAAGACACTCGTGGAGTCAATGTCCTGAATTAGCAAATGCTAACATGTTGTCATTGTTGTCTTGTTTTTAGAAACAATGTTTAAAGGTAGGTAGCTAAATCAGCATCTCATCCGGCATTAGAGGTGGAGTAAGCGTCCTCTGGCTCTCTCCCTCTGGCTTGTATTCCTCCCTCCCTCTCTAGGGGGAACAGCACCCTAGGTTTGGCTGTGCTTCCTTCCTGGGTTGCTTTGAAGCTATTAAAAGTTTTATAGGAATCCACCATCGTGTAGTTAACATATTGCATTACCTACCCATTCTGATAATATGGATCAAATGCATTCATTTCAACCACTCTATAAGCTTCTGTGGAAATACTCAGCCATTTATTTATCCATTCCTGAACTGACTGGCAGAATTTAGGTTGTTTCTAACTTTCTGCCTAATGGCCCATGCTTCAAAGAGCTTTCTGAGTCTTATTTCCTAGAATTCACACGCAGCCGTTTTTCTAGCAGATACCATTGGAAGGGAGATTGCCATGTCAATTCACTTTTTACTGAATTTTGCCAAATTGCTCTCTACCAGGGTTGTGCGGGCATATTGGTTTCCCTGTATACTCAGTAATACTTGATATTGTCAGACTTCTCAATTTTTGATGGTTGGAAATATGTAAAATAGTATCTCAAAGTTTTTAGTTTGTGAGTTCCTAATTACTACAGAGAATAATCATTTTCCCTGTATTTATCAGACAGTCAGTTCTTTCTGTAAATTTCCCATTTTTATATACCTTTATTTCAAGTTGCATTTGATTATTGATCTTATGTTTTTCCTGGATATTATTTGTCTGTTTCATGCGCTGCAAATATCTTTCAGTATGTTGCTTATCTTTTATCTTTGTGGCATCCTTTGTCGTGCAGAAGTCTCTCAATCTGATGTAATCAAATTTATTAGTCTCTTCCTTTTTGTGTGTTTGGTTGTTCTGTCTTGTCTGAGAAATATTTTTTATTTTTATTTTTTACTTTAAAATTGTTGCATTTTTCATGAGTAGGTCTTTAATTTATTTGGATCTTATTTTTGTGTATGGCCTAAAAAAGAATCTAATTTGAATGGTTGCTATATGGAACATTAGTTGTCCTAATATCATTTATGTAATAATCTTTCTTTCTTGCTTTGTAATGGTTCTATTCCCACGCCTTGGGAAGCTGAGGTGAGTGGATTGCCAGAGCCCGCGGGTTCAAGACCCGCCCAGGCAACTTGGCGAGACCTCATCTTTACAATAAATCAAAAATTAGCCGGGCGTGGTAGCGCGCTCCTGTAGTTCCAGCTACTTGGAAGGCTGAGGCGGAAGGATCGCTGGAGTCCAGCAGGTAGAGGCTGCGGTGGCCGGGGGCGGCTACTGCACTCCAGTCTGGGCGAAAGAGTGAGACTCCAAACTCAAAAACAAAACAAAAACAAAAACAAAAAACCTGTGAACATCATAGCTTTGTGAAACAAGATACAAAGCAAATACAAGAGGAAAATAAAGTACTTTTACTTAAATACATAAAAATGGCATTAAACAAATGTATAACAATAAATTATTTGCAGTAGTGGGAAACTGCCAGGGAAGGGGGGAGTCACACCTCATCAGCAAGAGTACCTGCATAATGAACATCTGTATACCTAACCCTAAATTGTACCCCACATCTTTAAAATTAAAAATTAAATAAGCCGGGCTCGGTGGCTGAGCCCTGGGTTCGAGACCCGCCTGGGCAACTTGGTGAGACCTCATCTCTACAATAAATCAAAAAATTAGCCGGGTGTGGTAGCGCGCGCCTGTAGTTCCAGCTACTTGGAAGGCTGAGGCGGAAGGATCGCCGGAGCCCAGCAAGTCGAGGCTGCAGTGGCCGGGAGCGGCTACTGCGCTCCAGTCTGGGCAACAAAATGAGACTCCAACTCAAAAAATAAGTAAATAAATAAATAGATCAATTATATGTGAGACACTCATAACCACCACACAGGCCAAAAAAATTAAACTCTATCAGCCATCTCAGAAGTTTTTCATTCCACCCATCCCTATTACAACTCCTTCCAGCCCTCCTGAAAGCAACCACCATCCTGATTTTGATGATAATTATTTATCACTCACATCTGCCCGCTAAACGTTAGCATAGTTGTCTTGTTTAATTTTCGACCTTTTTTTCCTAATTCTACACATTCTATTCCCCTTCCTTCTTTTTTAGTATCGTTTTTTGAGGAAATCTGGTGTTCCACCTGTAGGATGCCTCACAATCTGGACTTTGCTGATTGCATACTATAGTGTAGTTAAAAAGTTTCTCTGCCTCTGTGTTGCCTGTAAATTGATATTTTGCTGTAAATACTTGATCTAATTCACGTTCAGTCTCTTTGTCACTAGTTGTTCTTGTATTCTTCTACTAAGAGTCATTCGGTGTCTGGTTATCTCTTATTTTGTTCTGTTTGTGGCCACTGATGCTCCATATCTAGAATAGATCCATTGAATTAATTAAATGTTACAAAATGACAGCATTCTAATTTAATGATTATCTCATCTTGAAATACTTATGAAAAGATAAACTTTTTCTGAACATTTACCATACATAATACTATAAGAAAGGGATTGGCAGTAGTGGGATACTGCCAGGGAAGGGGGTGCACATAACATCAGTAAGGGTGCCTGATCTCAAACCAAGCAAAGTGGGTACCAAAGGAAGGCCCAAACTTTACATATATAATGACCACTTGTATACCTAATCCTGAATTGTACCCCCATCTTTAAAATGTAAGAAAATGAGAGATAAACTTCTCAAGCAATGTTCGGTGGGAAAATTAGGAGAAAGGCAGATAATGCTAGAAAATTTTCCCTTATTTACCATATTTTACGAGAATAGATGGTCCCTGTTATCCTCCAAAGATGACCAATTAGTTTTTGCTTTTATTTTTATTATCATTATGAAACCAAAGATTGAAAAATATTTGACATGTTTTAATGCTTTGAAGCTATTATTCCTTTTTTTTTTTGAGTTGGAGTCTCACTCTGTCACCCAGAATGGAGTGTAGTGGCACGCTCCCAGCCACTGCAGCCTCGACCTGCTGGGCTCTGGCAATCCTTCCGCCTCAGCCTTCCAAGTAGCCGGAATTACAGGCGCACGCTACCCCGCCCGGCTAATTTTTTACTTTATTGTAGAGACAAGGTTTCATCAAGTTGCCCTGGCTGGTCTCGAACTCGTGGGTTCAGGCAATCCACTTGCCTCGGACTTCCAAAGTGCTGGGATTACAGGCTGAGCCACCAAGCCTAGCCCTAGTATTCTTATTAATGGCAGTGAAGGCATCTCCGTGTAGGCTCAGACACTTATTCAGGTTTACTATATGCTTTGATACTTTCTTGCTATGGCAAATAAGTTATCTATCTTTTTACTTTAACCTTAAAACAGTGTAGCATATCTAGTCAATTTGAATTTTTATTTTTTCTCTGCCCATCTCTATGATATAAATAAATTTAGCAATACATTTACACTGATTGATCAACTTTTAGGTACTATGTGTATGGTAAACTTTTAAGAGCATTCATAGCTGAAGTATCTCTTGGAATATTTTTAAATATAATGCCCAACCCAACAGGTTAAACATAGATGAATTATCAATAAATTCTACTTTTTTATTACTTCTTTTTTTTCTTTTTTTTTTTGAGTTGGAGTCTCACTCTGTCGCCCAGACTGGAGTGCAGTGGCCACTCTGGGCCACTGCAGCCTCGACCTGCTGGCCTCCGGCGAGCCTTCCGCCTCAGCCTTCCAAGTAGCTGGAACTACAGGAGCGCACTACCACGCCCGGCTCTACTTCTTTTCTAGGGATTAAAAGCGGAAAATGTCTCAAATCTACAGTCTAAAGATTTTATAGCAGATCGACTCAATAAAAAAGTAATAATAAAACTATGAATGCAAACTGCACTGAAAACTTTAACTACATTTAAATTTTATTTTTAAAATTTTTGTTCTTTTACCTTATATTATTCTATTTTATTTCTTATTTTATTATTGATAAAATTAAGGAATATTTTCATAGATTATTCATTAAGAAATAAACTTCCAAAAATTTGATTATTTGAAAAGATCAATAAAATTAACAAATTTATGCTAATCAAAAGAGAAAGAATACCAAGTTACCAATATCAGGTATGAGACATTTACATAGATGTCAAGATCTGCTGCCAAAAATAGACAAAACCCATTCAATGATGTATAAAAAGGATAAGAATTATGACCAAGTTAAATTATACCAGTTACACAAGATTATATTAGAAAATGAACTAACAAAATCTATCACATTAACATATTAAAGTATAAAATCATAAGATGCTGGGAAATATTTGATGAAGTTCAAAGTCTATTCATAATTTTAAAAAACTGTATAGCAACTTGGAATAGAACAGTGCTTTTCAAATCTAATGCATTTTATCTATCTAAAAAACTTGTTGGAGAAATGTTGATGGCTGTTCTTTTAAGACCAGAAACAAAACAAGTATGCCTATTATCACCATTTCTATTCAAAAAGGTACCAAATTTCCTGACCATGTGTCAAGGCAAGAAAAAAAATACAAATAAGAAGCAAAAAAGTGAAAAGGAAAATAAAATTATAATTATTTGTAAATTATTTGTCTTTGTGCATAGAAAATTCAAAATAATTAACCATTTATTTTAGAATATAAAAGAGACCAGGTGAAGTTTACTAGATGTAAAAAGTATACGGCAATAAATTTATCCTACATATGTGAAAAAAAATACATAGAAAATAACATTTTCAAAATAGAATTTTTATTAGCATCAAAGGTACCAAGTGATTAGGAAGAAATTAATAAAGAAGTTCAAGACCTCTACAAAGAAAATAATAAAATTGTGTTAAGATATATTAACTAAGAGCTGAATATAATGTTCATTGGTTAAAAACATTGAATATTGTAATGATCCTCAACTCTTTTGACATCACAAACCCAATTAAATTTATGTTGAAGTGCACAAAAGCAAGAAAGTCAAAGCACACTTGAAGAGGAAGAAAAGATAGAAAACTATTTTCTAATAAATAAGAAGACTCATCATGAAAGTACAGAAATTAAAAGAGTATAGTACTGACAAAGAATAGATAAACTGAACAATGGAAAAAGATGAGACCAGCAGACTCACATACAACTGCATACTTTATATGTCACAAAGGAGATAAAGCAGATGTGCAAGAAAAGCATCAACTTTTAATAAATAATGTGGGTCAACTGAGTAACTACTTTTAAAAAAAAGGAAACTGGATCCCATCTCACACAGCAAAAATAAATTTATATGATTGAAAGACCTAAATGTGGCCAGACATGGTGACTCACATCTATAATTCCAGCACTTTGGAAGGCCAAGTTGTGAGGATTGCCTGAGCCAAGGAGTTCAACACCAGCCTGGGCAACATAGTGAGACCTTGTCTCTACAAAAAAATTTAAAAATTATTCAGACATTGCGATGTGCAACTGTAGTCCCAGAAGGCTGAGGCGGAAGGATCACCTGAGAGGTCAAGGCTGTGGTAACCTGTGACTGTGCCATTGCACTCCAGCCTGGGCAACAGAATGAGACCCCTGACACACACACACACACACACACACACACACACACACAGATTTAATGTGAAAGTCAAATGTATAAAATATTTAGAGGATAATATATAAAAATATCTTTATAAACTTGGCATGTTAAAAAGTCTTAAGCAAGATATATAAAATATTAAACAAAAAGAAAATATGATAAATGCAACTACATAAAAATACTCTGTTCCCCATAATTCATAGAGATTGATTTTAAAAAGCCACAAAATTCAAAAATCGATTTGATATCTAAACAATAAAAAAGGAATAGTAGCAAAGAATACATTAATAACAGACATCAGAAGACAAAGAAAAACAATGCAATAGAAGCAGGTAAAACACTAGAACAGACACTTCAAGTAAGAAGAAATTCCCCTGAATTGTACCCTACATCTTCAAAATTAAAAAAAAGAAATTCACATGATTAATAAACATGTGCATGGATGCCCAAACTTGTTAGTTTCAGATTAATTCCAGTTTAGCCGGGCTCGGTGGCTCAGCCTGAAATCCCAGCACTTTGGGAGGCCGAGGTGAGTGGATTGCCTGAGCCCGTGGGTTCGAGACCCGCCTGGGCAACTTGGCGAGACCTCATCTCTACAATAAATCAAAAATTAGCTGGGCGTGGTAGTGCGTGCCTGTAGTTCCAGCTTGGAAGGCTGAGGCGGAAGGATCACCGAAGCCCAGCAGGTCGAGGCTGCGGTGGCCGGGAGTGGCCACTGCACTCCAGTCTGAGCGACAGAGTGAGACTCCAGCTCAAAAAAAAAAAAAAAAAATTCCAGTTTAAACTATAGTGAGACATAGTAGGCACACTACATTGGTAAAAATCTATTCTAAGGAAGGAAGACGTCAAATGTTGTCAATGTAATTCTCATGTATGTATAAATTAGGATAAGTATAAATTGGTACAACCATTTTTTAAAGTTTGAAATTACTTTGTGAAGTTGAAGATTTTTATACTCTACAATTTAGTAATTCCATTTCTAGATATAGATATCAGAAAAAAAATTATTTTCTTTTTGAGGCAGATTTTGCTCCTTCACTCAGGCTGGAGTGCAGCAGTGAAAATATCACTTACTGCAGCCTCCAACTCCTGGGCTCAAGCGATCCTCTTACCTCAGACTCCTGAGTAGTTGGGACTACAGGTATGTGCTATCACCCATAACTAATTTTTTTTCACTATTTTTTTTATTGCCGAGGCTGGTCTCTAAGTAATCCTCCCACCTTGACCTCTGAAAGCTCTGAGATTACAGGCATAAGCCACTGCACCCAGTCCAGAAAAACCTTTGAACATGTGCACCAGAAGATGTGTGCAAGTATGCTGGGTGCTTATTTAGCCAGTACAAGGTGATACCACATACTGGAGAGATTCAATTCTACTTAGTCTGATGGGTTTGACAACTGTGATGATTGGTATGTAACCTTGCCATATATACCCTTAAATATTTTGATTATCATCCTTGAAAGTATATTTATATTAGTATCACTAAATTATAGCCCCAAACACAAAACAACCCAAAAGTTTATCAATAATAAAATAGATAAATATTTTGTAGTAAAATAATGCAACAGAATAAGGAAATAAAAATGAGCAAACAAGAGCTATGCATAGCAATATGAATGAATTTCACAAACATGTGAACAATATGTAACATGGCACAAAATACACAGTGTGATTCTAATAATTATGAAAAAAATTCAGGGAGTGATTATCACAAAAGAAAGAATAGGTTACCTCATGGGAATGTAGTAGTTGTAATTGGGGAGGAGTATTTTGGAGACTTCTAAGATAATAGCAAATATATGTAAGAATATTTGCAAAGTTTTCAATTGATAAATGAAAGGTAAATTTAGATATTGCCCCTGCCAAGTCATCGTTTATTTTATTGCAATATCATTAGTCCAAAAACTGAGAATTTATGGCAGTTTGTACGAGCTAATTTTGCTACCTCATATGCCTCCCTTTCTAGCTTTTCTTCACCATTGTAAACTATGCTTAGAAAATGTTCTTAGTATTTCTAAAAAAGGCAATGCATTTCACAACACTTTGCTTCTTTGCAACATTTCCTTAGCCTTAACTCCTATTCTCTTAGTTCAACTGTTAAACCCTAGTGACTCTCAAAAACTTGACTCATAGGCCCCTGAAATTTCTCTAGGAAGAATTAGTTAGTCTATCCTATAATCTAATTTTTAATATTCTTCTATTTCCCAATCTGTTGGTCTTCTCTCTTTTACTACTTGTCCTGTACCCTTAATGCTCTTGCACATCTTTTTTTTTTTTTTTTTTTTTTTTGGCTAGTCCACCTGGTAAGGCCCAGCTTAATTAAATTTCAGTATGCCCTTTTTCTGATATAGAAACTCCAAGTCAAGGCTGGTGAAAATCACTTGACAAGGCAGATTGATGCCACTACATATTGTCTCTAGGCTTTGCAAAATTCATACCTCCTGCACTAGCCTCACCTCACACAGAACTCCCCAGAGTGCGCCCATTTATCCACAGGCCTTTTTCTCTGTTCCCTCAAGGCTATGTCCTTTGCCCTGCATTAAGACCTTCATCCTATATTCTAGCTCTTCTCTCTGGAGCTTGCCTCCCTTAATCATCACTACCATAGATTTTTAAGACTGGTCAGTCCCACATGCTGTAGTCAAGTAGCTTTCTGCATTTTCCATCCTGGCACTTAATGTAAATTGTACTTATTTATTTTTGTGATTAGCAAACTTTACAAATACAAGAACCATTTATTTTGCTAATTATTATAAACTCGTTTCCTAGAACTGGAATAAAGTAAGTACTCAATAAATATTGTTTGAATTAGGGGATTATTGTTTCTCAGATAGTTTTGTTTTTTGTTTTTTGGGTTTTTTTTTTGAGTTGGAATCTCTCTCTTTCGCCCAGACTGGAGTGCAGTAGCCGCTTCCGGCCACTGCATCCTCAGAGCCGCTGGGCTCGGTGATCCTTCCGCCTCAGCCTTCCAAGTAGCTGGAAGTACAGGCTCTTGCTACCACGCTCAGCTGATTTTTTATTTATTGTAGAGATGAGGTCTCGCCAAGTTGTCTGGGCGGGTCTCGAACCCGCGGGCTCAGGCAATCCACCACCTCAGCCTCCCAAAGTGCTGGGATAACAGGCTGAGTCACTGAGCCCGGCCTCTCAGATAGTTTTTAACCCTAGAGGAAAAGCAGACAGCATCTTTTTGATGCACTAATTCTTCCTGATGGAAAATAATTCAAAATATTATATTTATATAAAAATAAGGACAGTTATATCATAAAACAGAATGCAAACAACTCATGAGTAGAAGGGAAGTAAGGAAAAAGGAAGAGAGGGAGAAAGGGAAAAGAAGGGAAGGAGGAGAAAGAAGGAAGAGAGCAAAGAGGAAGGAAGGAAGGGAGGGAGGGAAGGGGAGGGGGAGAGAAGGGGGAGGGAGGGGGAGGGAGAGAGGAGAGGGAGGGAGGGACTGCAATGCTTCAATTAATGCCCAGGCAAATCTTCTGTCTCTTCCTCTCCCACTCCAAGTGCACTTCATGACAGGAGGCAGTTTTACAACTTGGAGCAAGGCATCCTCTGAAGTTGAGTTTCTACCTGCCCCCAGACACTGGGAGACGGGACACTTGATGATTATATTTCAAAGCAATGGCTCCAAGGTTCTTGGGAAAGGCAATTCTGAGTTGCAAAACTACCTTGAGGCACTTGAAATGGAAATAACGCTGAAAGTGAGTTGCTGTCACTAAACTGACCAAAAGCACTTGAAATTTTAAATAGAGTTCTGGAGTCATGATGGAAATGAGGTTAGTAAAATCTACAACCTCTTCTCAAGAAGGAAAACCATGATCAAAAGTGTCCAGAGGTGAATCGGCTAATTAGAATTTTCTAAAAGATATTTGCTGTCAAATCTGTGAGCAAGTTACTGGGACAAATTAGTAATTGGGAAATTTTTAGCCTGGTATCACATTTCATGCTTTTCAAAATTACCACTACTATCTCAAATTGCAGTTTCATTTCTTTTTTGGAAGAACCAAGCACAAGGGTTATTCAGGGCCATCATTAAGATGAATTAAATGAAGCAATCAGTTATTTCAAGGTATTTGAATTTTAAGTGGGCAACCACAGTGCTTTCAAATAATGTCATTCTATATACAAGAGACTACATGGCTTAGTAGGAAAAAACACAGTCAGTCGAAAGAATTGGACTCTAACCATAATTTTGCCACTGATTAGTATTGTACCAGTGGGACAGGTGTCTCATTCTCAAGATCTCAGCTTTCCTATTTAAGGAGTTAGACAACATTACCCACAAGGTTCCCTACAGATCTAACAAAGTTAAGAGCACTATTACACTTTTTAAATAAAACTTTTCTGTTGTCTTGTTTGCTGCTTACTTATACATAATTTGTCAGAAAAGTCACTAAAATCAGTCAAGATTGAAAACTAGATTTTTATACTCAATCTGTGACAATATCAGAACCTACATACATGCAATTAATAAAATAAACCTCACTGTCTGTGGAATTTAATGTGCTTCTGATACAATTCTGTCAAGCTACTTTTTTTGTGATATTGATAGCTTTCTTCTGAACGTCATGATTTGTTTACATAATTATCATAATTTTTGTTTTTTAGATTTTAAGCATGATAGAAAGGAATGGAGGACGATTAAAAGATAAACCAATAGGCATAAACATATTATAATATTTAATCATGATCAAGAAATACCAGTATTGTGATAGAGTCATTCCATTTATGTGCCCATCAGCTCAGTTTTAAAGTAGTTGATGACAAGGGTGACTAATGTCATCTGATGAAGTCATTTTGTCTACGCCCTTGCTCAGTGTCTCTTCTTGGGTAGATGTTTTCTGTTAGGCATTAATTTATGATTCAAAAATCTCCACACCCTGTACCAGCTTCCATGCGTTCATTCATATGCTCTTCCAAATCTTTTTGTCTCAGATCCTCCAGACTTCAACTAGAAATTCACCCGGTAAGCAAAGCTAGTACAACCATTCTGAGGTACACTGAGGCAGGGTAGCTAGTCCAGGTTAGGCATAGATAGATAAATTTCTTGTAGGCAGGTTTTAGGAAGTGTCCAGACATCCTGTCAGCAGGCTGAATGGCCCTGCTGGAATGTGAATTCAATGTGGACTCCCAGTCTACCCCACCCTATCAGCTCACCAGAGGAAAACGCCATAGAGGTGGTTCCCAAACAGGAATCAAAAAGCCATAGAAATGATAATAAGACCACCCCATCACCTATCAGAGGCAGAGAGATGTCAATTTCTCCAGAGAAAATTACCTGGACTCCACCCTCTTTAGCATAGCAATAATTGTGAAGATATATCAGGCCTTCTGTAAAAAGCAAAAAGCATGGTTTTCTTTTACCCATGTCAGCTCTGTCATGTCTCTATCTTTCCCTTCTGTATTTCTCAAATAAACTTTGTTTTAAAACTTTTTGAACACTCAAAAATTCATTTTAGGGATGAGTCAAAGAAGCCACAAGTTTTGCACTGCACCTACCCAGCATCAACATGTGGGTCTAGGTCACCTGTTCATGCAGCCTGCCTGTGCCCTCTGTTGTTACTTAAGTTCTATCTCAAATTTACCATTTTTAACTTGCGATGGATGGTTGCTGAGCCTGCTGACATTATGGCACTGTAGTTCTAAGAAAGCCCGGCTTGTTATGGGCAGTTCCAGAGCTGGCCCCACAGTCAAGTGTTCCATCTATACCAGGGTCAAGTATCATGCCAGGAGATGATTCTCAAATGGAGTATAATTCTTTACCACAGATGTCAAGGCTTTGCTCCAGAATCCCAATAGCATATACTATGATTATCCCACTGGGGCTGGCCATAAACTCACATTCCCTCTTCTCCCACAACTGCCATTTACAACAATATTGAGCCTGATAGATTATATGACCCAAGTGGTAGGGCTGCTTGTAACACACCTTGGGATAGCTGCAGAGCCTTTCTTCTATTCTGGGACTCTTTTAAAGCTAGCAGCCTTCTATACCATTGGACTTCAGGGCTAGACTATATTTTTATGAATACAATACATTCTAGTCAGAACCCAAAAAGGTCTATCAGGTGCTGTGCTTCCTTTTCTGTGATAGAGATCGGAAGGTACATCAGTCTATCTTTCACTTTGCAAGGAATATCACAGATGCTCCTAACCACTGGCCCCTTAAAAACTTGACTGAATTTTTTCTCTGAAATGTGTCTTAGCAAGGTTTTCAGTATACTAGCCAACTGTTTTCTGTACTGCCAAAATCAGCATAATGTCATCTATACAATAAATCAATGTGATAATCTGTGAAATGCCCAGATGGTCCATATCAATTTTGAATATAATATGACAGAGGGTTGGGAAAGCTAATATAGTCCTAAGGGAAAACTGTAAGTGAATATTGTTGTCTGTTCCACATAAATACAACTTTTCCCTGATTTTTTCTAATCAGAATTTTTTAAATTATGCATTGGAAAAATCCGTGCATGCATGCCATATACTTGAAGCCTTAATGGTCAGCTCTAGCAATAATACCACATATGGTATAGCAGCTGCAACCAGAACTATTACTTGGCTGAGCTTCTATTAATAATAACTGTCTGCAATTATTCTCCATCAACCATTCAGTTTCTCCATGGGCAAGAATGATAAATGGAGATAGGTTAGGACCTCATATCCTGTATCTTTCAAGGTCTCTAGTGGTGTGCTAATTTCTACCATTTCTTCTAAACCTTCAGAGATACTGTGATTTACTGTCTTGGTATGAGTAGGTAGAAGGGGTAACCAGAGGTTTCCACCCAGCCTTTCTAAGAAATACCAATTGCCAAGTGGAATAGCAATTGCATATTTGGAGACCAGGAAATTATCATCAGATATGCCCACAAACACAGTGGATCCACTCCAAGGCAGACTTTGGCAGGTCTTTATTACATAGCTTCTGTAATCCCCACCCTGACTAGAGGGTCACAATGACTCACTGAGTCTCCAAGTACCAATGTCAACTCAGGCTGTGTGTCCAGTAGTTCTCTGGGTATATTTTTTCCCTAGTAAATGATCACATGAGTAAATGGCTGCAAATCTCTTTCAGAAAGGTCTTAGGAAATTATTACAATATATACATGTTATGGTATTTCATATATGTTTCTCCTGTGTACATGGTTATCGCTTCAGTCAATGGATTCTGAAATTCAAAATTGGTTTAAGTTTGAGAATTTGGAAAAGGGTTGAAATTTTGTATTGAGTCATCTGCCCTCAACCTCCTGCTTCTCCATTCTAGCCTGTTTCTGATTGTAGGTGTCAAGTAGTAAGCTCGTTGGCTACCTATTTTGTCCCTGGTGATGCCGTGTTGTACTAACAATCTCTATAACTCCCTGAAGGTGAGGGCCCCCTGTGAATACAATTCCAGTATTGTGGCTCCTTTGCTCTTGAGAGTTAAGCACCACCAACTAGCCTCAATCATTCAGGTCCTTATCATCCTCACAGATATTAATCAGACTTGTTATTTGGGCACATCTCTTACCAACTGTCCAGTCATTCTGAGATGAGCTGCCACTGAGCTTATGGATGCTGGTGTCCCCACCAATTCATTCCTGATGGTCTGCTGAACACTGGATTTCCTGGGACTTCCCATGAAGCACAATCATCTAATGAACGTTTTGGCTTTACATACCATCCTTTCCTCCAGTCCCATATTCATGAGCTTTTGCTTCTTCCTCTAAGGTCTGCCAGGCAACACAAGCACTTGTGCTTTGCTCGATGAGGGCTATCACTTATTCCTGGCTTCTAAGAGCCACCCCTAGCAGTGAGTTTAAGCTGTTTTCTGAGTTCCTTACCAAGATATAAAATCAAATGTCTCAAAAAAGTGTTGCCAGGTCAATAAATTGCTCTAACTTATTCTTTCATGTTGGCCTCCTTGATCAAGCACTCTCAAAACCTAACCCCATGGGTAATTCCTTGGCAACAGCTTGTATATTGTAGCTAATTCTTAGGAGCTTCTTCTGCATATAAACTCATTTCTGACCCTATTAGTCCAGCATGGCTCTAGTTAGATCATGCTAGAATTTAATCATAGTTATCAGCCTGGTAGCCAGGATAGGGAAGAGGCAACTCTTGAGAAAGGCACCTGTCCTCTTACAAGTGACAGGTCTCTCTGCTGCCTCTTCTTGCATGAGGAAAGTGTTAACTCCCTTTTTTAAGTTCTGAGGATCAGAGAGGTGTGAAAAGCTTCAATTCTCAGGGACATCGTCAAAGTAAAAATTGCACTGAAGGGCAAAGAGGGCTTTATTCAAGACAATTAAAACAAAGGAGAGAGGCCAAAACTCACTATGAGTTCACCTCCATTGAAGCAAAGGTTCAGAGCTGGGGTTAGCTAATAGAAAAGTGCTAGAGAAAGTGGAGGTTGGGGGCATTAGGGATTGATCCATGGGATGTGCTACTCCTGAGTTTTAAAATGTTTTATCTTAATTATTAGGTCATCCACATTTGCTAATTTGTGCCCATGGAAGTTAGGTGCCCACTTTCACACAACAACTGAGAGGTGGATACACTGTCTTCCTTTAAGATTACATTTCAAGATGGCCTCTAAGTCCTTGAGAAAGACTTTCCTCAGTTGTAAAACTAGCAAAAGGCTTTTAAAAAGATTTGCATCTCAAAGGGGCTGAGAAAGAATTTACAATTACAGATTTTCTAAAGTAAATGCTCTAATGAATGGGAGCTCAGGGATATTAAGGCTTTCAGCATTCACTCAGGTATTCCAGTTTTATCTGGTAGGATTCCAGTTTTCCTAACCACAGTCCTAAACTTAGAGGAAGCCTGTACTCTCTTTGCTGAATATTCTGGAGCTCTACAATCCTAACCGTGAAATCCTGGGTCTGAACCACATGGCTCTTTCATTGTGGGAAGCAAGGAACTCTATGTAAACTACCACCAAGGGCCTCTGACTCTCACATAACAATTTGCCAGCTGCCCTCAACTTATCATTATACCTGTAAAGCACCAATTCCATTTAGTAATAAACAGTCAATTCTGTTGTCCTTAGTTACAGGCACTGTTCACTCTCTGAATTTCAAATGTCTTAATTCTCACACCAGAAAGGACATTCCTTTCCATGGGAACTTTTCCTGTCATCGTTCCTGAAATCATCAGAATTTAGCTGCCACAATATGCAGGGACTATCCATGACTCAGGATGGTGTCTTACTTGCCAACTAGACAGGGAGTGATCCAGTCCCCAAACCCCATCTTACCACCTGTTTTTTCAGGCCACCTTCTGTATCACAGGTTTCAGTTTGGGTCCTCCAAGAACTAGGCACCACAGCAGGTTTGGATGTGCAAGGACTTTGTTGAAGTATTGTCTTTGAGTAATAAAGCAGAGGGGGAAAGAAGTGATCAGGAAGACACTTCAGACTGAGATGGAAAGATGATGACTTTGTAGTATAAGAAGAAAAGGAAGAACTGAGAAGGGAGCCTCAGACCACAGAACAGTCCAAAGAAAATCTTGGCTGTACTAATAGGAGACTCTAAGAAACATTTATTCATAAGAGGAAGTGTCACTTTGGGCAGGAATGGGCTGGCTGTATCTCTCTGGCCATTGGCTGGGAGCAGCTTATGGGATATATGGCCTTAGTGCTCAAGAAGAGAGCAGCTATAAATTGTTGGTTAACTACCCTCCCTACAGAAAGCTTTTGTGAAGGAGATCTTAGGGGGATACTTCCACAGTCACAACAGTAGGTCATTTGCAAGAACTCATTATAAAATACAGAAAAGTAGGAGAGATAAATTTAATGGCAATTAAAACTCAAGACTATAGGAAAAAGTAGGGTTAGGTTTAGGATTAGAAATCAGTGTACCTCATAGTCCATTCCATTTTGGAGAATACTGAACACTATCTTTTTGTTAGTTTCTTTTAAGTATAATTTTGGTTTATGTGTAAAGTTTGCCCTTTTAAAAAATTTATACAAAGAGAATGCTGAAAATGCTGAGATAAATAGAATAATGTTGGCCCAGTGCCTCCTTAGTTGATGGGTAAACAAGAAAGAGACCTTTTAACTAAATCATGTTGGATAGCTTGATGTTCTTTTAATGTGTGAAAAAAAAATGGTTTAGCCTGGTATAAACATGCGTTAGATTTCTGAATTTTAATGTTGGCTTTTAATGATGGTGCAGCATGCTTTTAGCAGTGCTTGAAATGCCTCCTTAGTACATACTTCAAAGGAATGCTCAGAGCTGCTGCCTCTGCAATTGTTTAGCACTCTTCTAAAGAGAAATATGAAAGTGTGTCTGCTCCCAAGGAAGAAAAAGAATCCCAGGGCCTAGATAAATTGGCATATGTAATTGAGATAGAAATTATTCTGTCTTCATTGAGGTCTAGGGCCTCTGTTGAAATACAACTAGCCTATTGCCCTTTCTGTTGATTTTTAAAAAAAAATATTCTCTCCTGTTCTGTTTCTCCTTTGCATAGTGTTGTTTTTCATCACCATCACTACCATCAACAACATTATCAAAAGTCTCCCTTAAAAGTATCATTTTGCCTTCAAAATGTTTAAAAATTACCCAATGTGAGGTAATGTTTGCAGTCTATGCACAATAGGACAAAGTCAGGGCTGAAGGTCAAATACATGTTAAAGTTAAAAACTCAGACTCATGGTTCTCAGAAACATCAAGACCAAATGTTGGGGTCTTGCATCAGAGGGTGAGAGAGATGGAGAGCTTACGGGGAATTTTTTCTTCTAGTCATCATGAAGTTTAAACTGACCTGGCTATGGAGATCCCTGACACTCACTCTCAGTGGAATGTTTTTATGAAAGCTGTTTTGACATCAGAAGATCAGGAGGGGCCAAACAGTCTGATGTTGGGGATTGAGTCCTAAGTATCTCAATCAGTTTCCCCACAGCCCCTAAATATTTTCGACGTCAGGGATCATTTATTTTAAGACACTTGCTTAAGGAGCAAAATAAATTATTATTCAGTAGCATTTTATTTAGTGATGTTTGGAGCTCATTATTAAGAACTCTTATCAAGCTAGAGGTGCTGTCTTACTACAGGTATTTTCCTCCGTAAAATATGCTGCTAGCTTGCCATTAAAAATTTCTCTTTTTTGCCTCCTTCAGCTTTTTGTCTCCTTCAGCTTCTGGTTAAGGAAGACTCACTCTCAAGCATTTTAAAGAAAAATGAAATTTATTTTAAAAATCCTATTTTGGTAAATATTTTTAAATGTGCTTTCAACAATTAATCTCTCTCCAGACTGTCACCTTACTCTTCTCATTGCCATTTTTAGAGTAAAAATATGAATTATGTCATAGTAGCATGAATTACTGTCTACCTGAATCTAGCCCACTGCAGAAAAAAAAAGTTGAAATAGGCCAGAAATTCCAGATCCTTCTTTGCTTTTTAAAATATACACTGCTCTAGCTTCCCTTGCTCCAGTATTTGTGAATCATGCCCTCTGCTGGAACCCTGTAAGTTCAGTTTAATCAATACTGAATGAGTATGTCAAGTGTACTATGAAGAATTATTTAATCAATAATGATCACAGCTCACAGAGAAGTAAAATCTGTGTTCAGCTGTCCCTAATGTCATCTTTTTTATGTTTTATTTCTTAAATAACTAATGACAGAGTCAGATTTTTCCGACAGCTTTGGGTCCTCAGCTTTCTGCATTCATCATTTCCTGTCCATAATGGCAAAATCTATATTTAAAGTGTTTTTAGATATTTCTTCTACCCATACATATTCACAGGTAGAATATGTATATCCCATTCAAATATATTCCTCTCATATTTACCGTCCCAATATGTTGAAGCAACCTTTGTCATCCACGAAAGTTCTCTTTATGCAAAGAGTTTTAGTCATGCAGTTCTTGTGGAAAACAGAAATTAAGCTGTTTGTAATTTTTAACAAACATCCCAATACTATTCTTCTGCATTTTATGTAAAAAAAAATGCACAATGTCTATCATTTGAGAGAGCATGTTTTAGGAAATTTGAATTACTAAGATTCATTTCTTTTTCCTTTCAAATCTATATTAATCTGGGTTCTCCAGAGAAACAGAATCAATAGAAAACAGACATATGGATGATAGAAAATAGATAGATAGATAGATAGATAGATAGATTTACCATAAGATATTGGCTTACACAATTAAGGAGGCTGAAAAGTCCAAGATCTGCAATTGGCAAGCTAAACACTCTGGAGAGCCAGTAGTATAATTCTTAGTTCAAAGGCCTGAGAACCAGGAAAACTGATGGTATAAGTTCCAGTCTAAGTCTGAATCCAAAGAAAAATAAACCAATATCTTCACTCAAAGGCAATCAGTTACAAAGAAATAATTATTTCTTACTCAGACTTTTATTCTATTTGGGCCTTCAGTGGATTGAATAAGGCCCACCCACATTAGGGAGGACAATCTGCTTTACTTAGTCTACTGATTCAAATGTAAATCTCATCCAGAAACACCCTCACAAACATACCCAGAAATTATGTTTTTGGGGGACATGCCTTAGCTCTTTCAAGTTGACACATAAAATTAACCATCACAAGTTCACATCTTGTCAATTTGGCACCTGTACACATCTCCTTAAACCATAATTTATCTCCAAATAAAAGCAATAATAAAATCATAATTCCATGCAATATGATGCAACTATACTGCTATACAACTGAAAATGCACTAACCCCTTTCCCAAAAGAGGAAGTAAAGTCCTTGAGAAATGTTTACTCTTATCCTTGACATCCTGTAACTTAAAAACAAAGATGTAAAATTAACAATACTTAAATAATATGATATAAAGGCAATACACCTCATGTTGCATTAAAAGAGAATAAGAGAGAATATATATATATAAATATATATTCATATGTATATAATATAGCAGTTGGCAAACCAACTGCAGATCTTGGACTTTTTAAAAAAATTTTAAACATGTGGGGTACAATTCAGGTTAGGTATACAAAGGTTCATTATGCAAGTACCCTTGTTGATGAGGTGTGCTCCTCCCTCTCCTGGCAGTTTCCTTCAACTGCCAATCCCACCTCCCTCCCCTGGCAACTTCCCTCTACTGCCAATCCTTTTCTTATAGTATTATGATAATTGTTCAAGGTCCACTTATGAGTGAGAACATATTGTACTCTGTTCTTTGTTTCTGTGATAGATCAATGAGTATGATAGACTCTAAATCTATCCAAGTTGCTGCAAAGTTCATATGTTTGTCCTTCTTTATGGCTGCATAGTATTCTGTTGTGTATATGTACCACATTTTCAAAAATTCAGTCCAGCTTTGATGGGCAGTATGGTTGGTTCCATGTTTTTGCTATTGTGAATAGTGCTGCAACAAACGTGTGTACAGGTGTCTTTATGGTAGAATGACTTGGGTTCCTCTGGGTATATTCCCAATAAGGGATTACTGGGTCATATGGAAAGTTAATTTCTAGTTCTTTCAGAAAGTGCCACACTGTCTTCCAAAGAGGTTGTACTAGTTTGCATTCCCACCAACAGTGTAGAAGTGTTCCATTTTCAATGTAGAAGCATCCTCTCCAGCATCTGTTATTGTTTGTTTTATTTATGATGGTCATTCTTACTGGGGTTAGGTAGTATCTCAATGTGGTTTTGATTTGCAATTCTCTGATGATTAGTGAGGCTGAGCACTTTTTCATGTGTCTGTTGGCTGCCCTGGACTTTTCAACCTCTGTAATTGAATGAGCCAATTCCTTATGATAAAGCTATCTATGTATGTATCTATCTACACACATACAAACATACATATTCATAACAAACTAAGGGAAAATACTCATGAAAGTTATAGTACTCATTCCTGTAACTGGTTTTGTCATCATATCTGTATTTAGAACTATCTCCTTCCACTGTTTACTTGGTATTCCCTTGGCCTTCAGCAAGTATCTCAGCTGGGTGTGGTTCTTTATCTGACAGATGATCCAAATTTTACTTCCTGATGAGTCTGGTCTACTAATAGTCACCTGGATTGAGTTATTGCAGTTTCCATTGGGCTTAGTCACAAGACATAGTAACACTAAGAGATGCTTTAAGAGAATGCCTGTATTCCAGATACACTCTTCCTTACTCCCATGGTGGAGTAATACTTCAATTTCCCATTGGTAGTTAGGATTGATCGCCCTTATCTGCATAATAAAATCCCCTCTTTGCCTGTTGACTTAGAAGGAGGAGGAAACCAAAGTTGCTGGGTGGAAGTCTTAATTTCCAGTTCAATGGAATTATTGTTGTGTCTCCTGGTGCAAGCAGTCCTTCCTTTAAAACTAAGACCTCTAGACTAGCAGAGAAAATACAGTGGGAACAGGAAGCAAAACTTTTGTTGGTGGGTCCTTAGAGGTAATAGTGAGTGGTGCTGCTCCCATTTTCACCCCATGACTCCTGGACCATGAATGCTTGCTATGGAAGAAGCAGCACCATATATTGAAGGCTAATTCAAAACACATACAGCCTTCTGGGGAACTTTGCCCCAGTCCTGCTACCTAGTTGGTGTTGTAACTGAGCCTTCAAAACACCATTCTACCAATCTATCAAATTAACTACAACAGGATGATATGCGACATGGTAAGGCCAGTGAATTCTATGAGCTTAAGTCCATTAGCACACTTGTGTTATGAAGTAAGTCCCTTGATCAGAAGCAATGCCACGTGGAATACCATGGTGATTATTAGTCCATGGATAGTTGTTTTTGCAAAAGCATTATATGCAGGAGTGGCAAATTCATATCTTGTCTATTCTAACAAGAACAAAATGATTCTCCTTCCATGATGGAAATGATCCAATGTAATCAACCTCTCACCAGGTAGCTGGCTGATCAACTTGGGGGAATGGTGGACTCAGTGCTGTTCTCTGCTGCTGAAAGTTTGGGCATTCAGCAGTGGCACAGCCAGGTCAGCCTTGGTAGGCAGAAGTCCATGTTGCTGAGGTTGGCCACTGTGTTCATGAGCCCTTTGGGTGATGGCATGAGAAGAGGGTGACTGGTATTCTGTCGAGCAGGTTATTCTAGTCACTTGATGATTAAAACTCTCTTCTACTGAGGTCACACATTGGTGAGCATCCACATGGGGCACAAATATCTTCACATTTTTATACATATCCCCCAGATTCCTTCATCCCCAATTTTCCAAAACATGTTCCTTCTGAGTCCCTGACCTTTCCTTTCAGCTAAATCATTGGCCACAGCCCATGAATTCGTATAAAATCCCATGTCTGGCCATTTCTCTTTCCAAGCAGAGTAAACTACCAGGTGTACTTCTTTAAGTTCTTCCCACTGAGAGGATTTTTCTTCACCACCGTCTAGAAATTTCCCATAAATGGACCATGGTGCTGCAGCTCCCCACTTTCTAGTGGCGTCTTGCATATTGTGCAGAACTATCTGGATACCGGGCCTGAATCTTCTCTTCCTCTGTCAGCTCATCGCAGGGAACTCCCTATGAGACCATTGGGCAGGCTAGGAAAGAGAAGGCAGTGCTGGAGTGGGAACAATGGTTAAATTGGGCCACTTCTTTATTTTATTATTATTATTATTATTTTTTTTTAAGTTGGAGTCTCACTCTGTCGCCGAGACTGGAGTGCAGTGGCCGCTCCCGGCCACTGCAGCCTCGACCTGCTGGGCTCCGGGGATCCTTCCTCCTCAACCTTCCCAATAGCCGGAATTACAGGCATGTGCTACAATCCCCAGCTGATTTTTTGATTTATTGTAGAGATGAGGTCTCGCCAAGTTGCCCAGGCAGGTCTCAAACCCGCGGGCTCAAGCAATCCACTCACCTCAGCCTCCCAAGGTGCGGGATTAAAGGCTGAGCCACCGAGCCCGCCTATTATTATTTTTGAGTTGGAGTCTCACTCTGTCACCCAGGCTGAAGTGCAGTGGCACGCTCACGGCCACGGCAACCTCGAAGTGCTGAGCTCAGGCGATCCTTCTGCCTCAGCCTTCCAAGTAGCTGGAACTACAGGCACGCACTACCACACCTGGCTTATTTTTTGATTTATTGTAAAGACGAGGTCTCACCAAGTTGCCCAGGCTGGTCTCGAACCCCTGAGCTCAGGCAACCCTCTCGCCTTGATCTCCCAAAGTGCTGGGATTATAGGCTTGAGTCACTACACCTGGCCTAGGTCACTTCTTTATGTAACTTGCCTCTGTCTTCAGGGCCTGCTCTACCTGATCAGGTGTATAGCGCTTCCTGATGAAGTGCTGCTGTACACACCCAACTTTATCGCTTGGTGGGCCAGAAAACACACAGTTCATGATGAGCAGCTCGGGTCCCATGATAACTTGGTGGCCCAAGGGAAAGCATTTAGTCTCTACTAAGGTTCCATAGCAGGTCAACAGCATTTCTCCAAAACAATGTAGTTATCTGTGAAGGATGGCAAGGCTTTGCTCCAAAATCCTAAAAGTCTGTGCTGAAATTCACCTATAGTATTCCTATCTGCCACTGATACTTCCAGAATCATTTAAGGCCAGGAGCAGTTGCTCACGCCTGTAATCCCAGCACTTTGGGAGGCCAAGGCAAGAGGATTGCTTGAACCCAGAAATTCAAGACCAGTCTGGGCAACATAGCGAGACCTCATCTCTACAAAAAAAAAAAAAAGGATTTTTAAAAAAAATTAACTGGGCATAGTGGCATGCACCTGTAATCCCAGCTACTCAGGAGGCTGAAGTGAAAGAATCGCCTGAGCCCATAGGTCAAGGCTGTGAGCTGTGATCATACCACTGCACTGCAGCCTGTGTGGCAGAGCAAGACCATGACTCAAAAAATATATATATTTTTTAATCTATTGGATCATATGATGCAAGCATCAGAGCAGCTTGCACAGCAGTCTGGACCAGTTGTCAGAGCCCTCTCTTGCTCTCGGCCCCACTCAAAACTGGCAGTTTTTTAAGTCACTTGATAAATGGGTTAAAATAACACACCCAATGAACAATATGTTACCTTTAAAATCCAAAGAGGTCTACCAGACAGTGTACTCCTTTTTTGGTTGTGGAAGTTTCTATCCTATTAGAAGGGTTATCTTGACATGCCCCATACCACTGAACTCCTTATAATTTTGTTGGTATAATAGAAGGCTCCTGAATCTTTGTTGGATTTATTTCCCATCCTCTGTTATGCAAATGTCTTATCAATAAAAATAGAGTAAGTTGCTAATTCTTACTCATTAGGTCCAATCAGCATAATGTTATCAATGTAATGGGTCAGTATGATAGCTTGTGGAAGAGAAAGGCAATTCAAATCCCTATAAACTTAATTATGACATAAGTCCGGAGAGTTAATATGCCCCTGCTATAAGAGAGTGAAGGTGTATTGCCTTGCTGGCTAAACGCAAACTGGTTTAGGTAGTTTTTATTGACAGTCAGGCAGAAAAAAAGTATTTGTCAGAGCATAGCTGCAGACCAGGTGCCTGGGGATGTGTTAATTTGCTCAGCAATTAAATCAAATCTGGTTTAGCACTATAACTGGAGCTGCTACTTGGTTAGGCGTATGATAATCTACTCTCACTTTCCAAGATTTGTCACCTCCAAAGCTAGACAGGAGAGTTCAATGGGGCAGTGCTAGAAGTAAAACCACGCCTGCATCATTCAAGTCCTTAATGGTGGCACTAATGTATGCAAGTCCTCTAGGAATGCAGTCTTGTTTTTTATTAACTATTTTCATAGGTATGCGCAGTTCTGGGGGCTTCCACTTGGTTTTTCCCACCACAATAGCCCTCATTCCACAGTTAAGGAACAAGCATAGGGATTCTGCCAGTTTCTGAATGTATCTATTCCAACTCTGCATTCTGAAACTTGTAGAAGGTGATGGGAGTACCAAAGGATGAATTCAGATATCCACTGGGCCCACTTTGACATGGATCTACTAAGTCTTCAATGACCACCTGACCTCTAAAAGTCCCTACTCTAATGGGTAGACCACAGTTGCATTTTAGATCTCTTGGAATTCGTGTTATTTTAAAGCAGTGTTCAGTAGTCCCTGTGAGATCTGATTAATTCCTTTTCCCCAATGCACAATTACCCTGGTAAAAGGCCGTAGCTGCCTTTGGATAAGGCTGGGAGAAACATTAACAGTCAACATGTTTGGCGATGTACCAGGACCTTCCTCAAGTGTACCCAATCTCCCTTTTATTTAGAGGATTCTGTGTCTGTAAATGTTTCAAGTCTGGAATTGATTGAAGGACCTTGACTCTGTCTTTGTGATTCAGGTTAGACTTCTGTGCACTTGACCTAAACATTTTCTGTGTATACAAACCAAGTAAGAGTTAATAGGCTTCCTATCTATTTCGCTTCCAGGAACAGCATGATTAATTAGCAAACACTATAGGTCTGTGGGAGTCAGGCTATTCTGATTACTGCTGTGGCTTTCCTTTCCATTACAGTATGCTTTTGGCAACTGAGTGCTGCCTCTTGGCTTATGCCACCCTGAGATCCAGTTACTCCCATCACATTTAGATTTCCCAATTCAGTGACTGGAGTCCTCGCTGTAAGGTCTGGCCTACAGGAAAGAGTGATCACAGAACTCTTTAAGAATGTGTCTCTCCCTAACCCTACACACAGATGTATTTCTCAGAGTAGTAGTGAATGTTATGTCTGTTAGACCCTCCCAGTGTAGATGAGTAGGTCTTAAAAGAAAAATTCTGACACTCAAATCTTCCTAAACCTTTGAATTCTTTTCTCTACATTAAACCAAGGAAAATCCAGCACTTCTAATTCATTCACTGTGGGCCACCTTTTAGTCCATATTTCAGCCAAACAAACAGAACCCTTTTTAATTTCCTGAGCAGCAACCCATAACCTTAAAGGCAGAATCTCTATTTAGTGAGTCCATAAAAACATCTGGGCATGGTGGCGTGTCCCTATAGTCCCAGATTCTCAGGAGGTTGAGGCAGGAGAATCTCTTGACTCCAGGATTTCAAATCCAGCCTGGGTAACCATAGTGTGACCCCTTCTCAAAAATAGAGAAATAATAAATTCGACCTGATCCAACTTTGTTTTCCTTCCATCATTATCCCACCTCCTCAGTATTCATATCCATTTAGGTTCCCTAGATTTATGTCTGTATAAATTAGAAAACTCAAGTAGTTCTTTCTGGAGTACAGCACAAGTTCTCATGGGTTGCACTTTATACTTCACCTTTCTAGAGGCCTTTTGAGATTTTAGTGATTGGTCTACAAGCAAAGAAGGGCCATGGGGTGAGTGCTAAGGAGACCGGGCATTGTCTGGTGTGGCAATTGCATCAAAGGAGGCCATTCTGTAACAGTTTTCTCAGGCAATGTAGCATCAATCCTTTTGGAGGGAGTGGAGAGGCCACTGTCACTGGGGGTACAGAAACTGCTACTGCTGTGGGTGGAAAAGCTGCATAAACCAATGGTGGGAAGTGGCCCTTGGAAGTCCTCTTCCACTAGCAAAGTAGAAAGCCACTTTCACTAGCAAGGAGAATTCATTAGGATTTAAGAACTCAAAGTCCCCAGCTTCATAAAGGTCTTCCCATACATCCCCATGCCAACGTAAAAGATTCCATTCTTTCTCAGTCAGTGATTTCACTTTAAGAGTAGATACACTGTGAAGCCAGGAGTTTAATGTGCTCTGTAATTCAGCCAATAACAGAATAAGATTTTGTGTTTGATTTTCAACAGCCTTAGCCCTGCTGTTACAGGAGATAAGTGTTTTTTTCAGGAGACAAACAGAAGCTTTCAAGTCATTTATGTTACACTTGGATGGGAACTTCAAACTGGAGGTAATCTTTTTTCCCATCATGTTGTCCAATCACATTAGGAACAACTAGCCAACCTCATTACATTCATTAGATTTTCAAAAATGTTCTACAGTATCGTATACTGTCACCCAGTTCCCTGCTGCTTATAAGTAGTTGATTAAGAGTACACAATGAAGATATTTTGTATATTCCTACTGCCAGATCATGCTATGAACCATCAAAGCTCTGTTACTACTAGAAATATAGAGTCATTAGAATATTTGAATTTAATCTGATTAAAGAATCAATTCAGAACCAATTTAATCTGATTAAAGAATCAATTCAGAACCAATTTAAAAAATTCCTACTTAGGTTAGGCATGATGGCTCATCCCTGTAATCTCAGAACTTTGGGAGACTGAGACTGGAGGATCACTTGAGGCCAAGACCAGCCTGAGAAGAAAATGAGACCCCATTTCTAAAAAGAATAGAAAAATTAGCCCTGTGTGTTTGTGCATGCCTATAGTCCCAGATACTCAAAAGGCTGAGGCAGGAGAATTGTTTGAGCCCAGGTGGTCAAGGCTACAGTGAGCCATAATCATACCATTGCATTCCAGTCCAGGTGACAAAATGAAACCCTGTCTCAATAACAAACAAACAAATAAATAAATAGAAAACTCCTCCTTAAAATTCTGTTCTTTTACAACCTGTCTTGATACCAAAATGTGTCTTTGTCAGCTCGGATTTCTATCATAAAATACTATAGACTTGGTGGCTGAAACAACAGACATTTCTCATTGTTCTTGGGCTATGGAATCCAAGATCAAGGTGCTGTCAGATTCAGTTTCTGTTGAAGGCCTTCTTCCTGGCTTGTAGACCCACCTTCTTTTTTTTTATTTTTTATTTTTTATTTTTTATTTTATTTTATTATGTTATTGTGGGGTACAGTTAGGGGTTAGGCATACAAAAATATTTCGTTCAGGTACCCTTGTTGATAAGAGGTTAGACCCACCTTCTAGCTGTGTCCTCAAGTGGCAGAGAGAGA
>CAUYQG010197952.1:0-15272 GCA_963574415.1 Tarsius wallacei | reverse complement strand
TTTGAGTTGGCGTCTCACTCCGTCGCCCAGACTGGAGCGCAGTGGCCGCTCCCGGCCACCGCAGCCTCGACCTGCTGGGCTCCGGCGATCCTTCCGCCTCAGCCTTCCAAGTAGCCGGAACTACAGGCGTGCGCTATCATGCCCGGCTAATTTTGTTGATTTATTGTAGAGATGAGGTTTCGCCTGCCCAGGCGGGTCTCAAACCCGCGGGCTCAGGCAATCCACTCACCTCAGCCTCCCAAGGCGCGGGATTACAGGCTGAGCCACCAAGCCCGGCTTGGAATTTTCAAAGAGGTTATCCTGATTTTAATTGGGAAACAGTGGTACAATAATGACTGATGGGGTTTGAAATAGTGATGTAATTTGGGGTGGGTAGGTCTGGAGGCTTGAATGAGAAATTTAGACATGATAAAAGAGACAGTAGAGGTTAGAGTTGACAGTGATTAGCAGGCATGGCAATAAAAATTATGTTTGAAAGAAATAACAGACGTGGTGGTTCATGTCTATAATCCCAGCACTTTGGGAGGCTGAGGGGAGAAGATTGCCTGAACCCAGGGGTTTGAGACCCCCCTGGGCAACTTGGTGAGACCTCATCTCTACAATAAATCAAAAATTAGCTGGGTGTGGTGGCACGTGCCTGTGGTTCCAGCTACTCGGAAGGCTGAGGTGGAAGGATCACCTGAGCCCAGCAGGTTGAGGCTACAGTGGCTGTGAGCATGCCACTGCACTCCAGCTTGGGTGACAGAATGAGACTTCTACTCAAAAAAAAAAAAAAGGAAATAACAAAGGGACTGAATGGTACTAGTGGGTAAGAAAGTGAGAAATCAGAAAGCCCTGTAAGTGTGCTTATTATCATTGAACAGTTTTAAGGATTCCTAACAATTCGTATAACTTTAACTTCAGCTATGGGATACTCTAATGTCTGGCTGAATTTTCTAGGTACTCATGTTATATTGAATATTTCTGGTTCTCTGAAAAGTTTTTTATTTACCAAGTAATTTAACCTATCATTTCTAGGAAAAACACGATAAAAAGTCAGAATTTACCATGGACAACTTGGTCATTACCGCATGGGATATCTTTAGTGCGGGAACGGAGACAACAAGCACCACCCTGAGATATGGACTCTTGCTCCTGCTGAAGCACCCTGAGATCACAGGTATGATCACAGATGATGGGCAGGTGAAATTCCAGTTAGAAATTGGAAGACACTGATAACTACCTCACCTGCCTATATAATGAACACGAACAATTCTTATCATTAGTACATCTACCTATCATTGGATGGCTTCAATTCAAATTAGAATAGTATAATGAAATGTGAAAGAACAACAAGAGTTTTTTGTTTTGTTTTGTTTTGTTTTTGAGTTGGAGTCTCACTCTGTCACCTAGACTGGGGTGTAAGTGGCATGCTGCTGGGGTCCATTGATCCTTTCGCCTCAGCTTTCTAAGTAGCCAGAACTACAGGTGCATGCTACCACGCCCAGCCAATTTTTGATTCATTATAGAGATGAGGTCTCGCCAAGTTGCCCAGGTGGGTCTCAAACCTGCGGGAGCAACAAGATTTGAAGGGCAGAAGTCATTATTCTCTCTGCTATGGTCTAGTATCCTTGACTTGGGTTGGGCCAGGTGCAGTAACAGAGTCATCTTAGAATCTGGAGAGAACTAACCTCTCTCATTCTCTCAAAAGGACACACTTGATATTCCTTTCATGTCCAGATAAGTATATTTTTGTCAAAAGATTTTTCTACCCAAGCACATTAGTAAAGTAATGATTCACTCAACAAATTTACTCTTCTTCATCAAAAAGACTCAACTCTCCAATGAAAGAGCATCATACTAAAAAACATAATTTAATAATTTAGCCCCTTGGATAAACATATTTTTCTTACAAATATAACATCTCTTGCAGATACAACTTTTTTCTTTTTTAATCTCTTTTTCACTGAGTCCTCATCTAAGAGGACATTTCCTTTATTACGATAGCATGATTTGTGAATTGGTGCACTGAGACATTTTCTTTTTCCTGATCTCAATAGCCTTAAGGGGTACATATAGTTTTGGGTTATGTGGCTGCATTGTATAGTGGCAAAGGCTAGGTATTAAATGTTTCCACCACTCCCACCTGTGCACATTGTACCTGATAGGTGATTTTTCATCTCTCCACCTCCTTCCTATCATCCCCTTCTGAGTCTCCGATGCCCATTCAAGACATTTTTAGTATGATCAAACATCATGAATTTTATCTCCATGACATCAGCACAAAGTTTTTTCAATTTGTTTAAGATCTTTCTGCTAGTCAGCCTTGGAAGCTCAGCCTGTATCCCGCGGCTTGGGAGGCTGAGGTGAGTGGATTGCCTGAGCCCGCGGGTTTGAGACCCGCCTGGGCAACTTGGTGAGACTTATCTCTACAATAAATCAAAAATTAGCCGGGTGTGGTAGCGCATGCCTGTAGTTCCAGCTACTTGGAAGGCTGAGACGGAAGGACTGCTGGAGCCCAGCAGGTTGAGGCTGCAGTGGCCAGGAGCGGCCACTGCACTCCAGTCTGGGTGACAGAGTGAGACTCCACTCAAAAAAAAAAAAGAATGTGTATGGAAACAGGCAAGCTGTAATTTGCTTGCCTTAAAAAGGAGCAGAAGCTCAAACAAATTTACACATCATTTTACCTTAAAATCGGCTCCTTCAAAAAGGAAAAAAAAAACATTTTAAGTGCCCCAGTGATTTTTTTTAATTGGTAGGAGAAATGATGCTGCTATCCCCATGGACGTCACAAGCTTGTTAAATGACAGCAGAGGGCAGAAAACTTGACTATCCGGAAGCCTTTCTAGACCCAGGCATGGTAAGAAAAACCACAATGTAATACTTTTTAAAAAATGACAATAATATGTCTTTATTGGGGATTAAGTAAGTTCAAGAAATAGCTATTTGTAATCTCAAACAATGCACTGAAAGTGAGTCTTAATTTCAGAGTTTTATTGTATTGCACTAAAGGAACAGCAGGTTATACAATTTTCTCTCATTCAGTTTTGAAAATCTAAAGTACTTGCAAATTCTTAAGAATACCTTTACCACCAGATTAAAACAGTAAGCATAATAACCAATTGTCTTACAAATAAAAACACATTTAAAATAGCTTTAAATGCATTCTTCACAAGTAATTCAGCATATATTTTTATATCATTTTCACTTATGCTTAAGAATTAAAGCAAGTATATTTTTTACTCTGATGGAAATATGGGAAATCTCTCAATCATGCAATATACAGGGATAATATTCCAAGTCGAAGGGAAAAAATCCTGCTCTTCTTATTTTTGTAAATGTATCCATATATAATAATCACCTACATGATAGATGAGGAAACCCATGAAGTATCCCACAAGTCAGAAACACATTTTCAGTTCATCAGAAGCACTTGACATCTATAGCTAATCTATAGTTAAATGCCGTTTCATAAAACCAAAATGAGCCCTACAAGTTCCTATAAACAAAAGCTTCCGATGGACTAGGACAGTCAGAAACTAATGCATCATCAGAGGATTATGGCTGTTCCTTAAGGAGTGCAAGTTCAAACCTGTCAACACTAGAGGTAATCATTTTATATTAATTTATACGTAATTCCATTTAAATTCTTTATCCAAGTATAACATATGAAAACAGTCTTTCCACAAGCAAAAAATGTGGAACCATTTAAAAAATAAGGACTCGTTTTTTAAAGTAACTGATCAGATTCCATAAGCTACTCTTGGAAACAGGATCTCACTGGATAGAATCCCTTCATTTGGTGGCTTTTTGCATGCACTTAGCTGGGCCCATTCTTCTGTGTGTTGTCCTAGGAGCTCACCAAAACATAGATCATGCTGAAAAGAAGAAAAAAGCTGTCAGTACAAACATTCCTAATTATAAAAATTAAGAGCACAAAGAAGTTGAGTCTCCTTTAACAGCAAACCAGGATCACAGAAAATGCAAAGATGGACGGCAAGTACGCAGGATTTTAATCTGCCTAAGTTAGGACTCAGCTCTGTGCATGTGCTGTGACGGTCCCCTTATTCCTTTCCAATTTTAGCAAGTAGAACAGCACAGCTGAAGGATCTGTGGGGGTCAGAGCTCAGGGAAGCCCTCCGGGACACCACATTGCCGTGGATTGGTGTCTAGTAACAATAGTGAGCACCTCCGGAAGGCGCAGTTCCTGCTAGGTCCCACCTGTTGGATCCCACAGCCTCTTGTAATGCTCCCAGCAGCCCTAGGAGCCAGGTACCATATTTACTCCCATTTGATAGACAGGAATTATCAACTAAGGACCTTTCCCATGAGAGAAAGGCTCTCAGCAATAGCAACAGGTTTCCAAAAGAAAAGGGGGCAAACCAGCAAAACAAGGCAACAACCACTGGCACTGGTCTTCAGAATTGCCTAGGGCAACTCTACACAGAGAGAGAGGGACATGGAAAGGCATGGGGCATGGCTCCAAATGCACACATCTCCAAGCAGAAACACAAAGCAAGGGGGTGAGCAAGCTTGACAGACAATTTAAGACAGAACAAATGTCCTAGTGCTACTATATGCTAGGGAACATTCTCCCACATCTATATATATCCAACTGTGTCATGCATTCAATCATTCCTATTCTTTCTTTCAACAAACACGCTTTAAGTGCCTACTAGGTGCCAGCACTGTCCACACATTTGTTATACGGACACTTGGAAAAGGAAAATTAACAGGAAACTAAAATGACACATAATGTCCCCTTTTCAGAACCTGCTCTCTGTCTTTGTTTTATATATGGGCAACATGTACAGACACAGTGTTCAGGATGCTCGTTTTCAGTTCTGATCTCTAAAAGCACACTTCTTTCTACATTTCAGTCTAATACCTCATTCATTCTTTTCTATGATGAAAACACATGTGGAAAGAGAAACATGAACATGAATACAAGCCTAACTTAGCAAGTTTTCAAGTAACAAAAAAAAGGCAAGGAAATGTAAGAGTAAGTCTTTCAACAATTTCATCTTATACAGCTAATTTTTTTTAAAATACTTTGAAAATCAGGGGAACCCTCTCTAGTTCTATATCAATAAAAATGAGAAAAAATGTTATGTAACATATAGCATATGAAAGTATATTCATAGAACCTAAAGAAAAATTATAATTCCACACTTCACACTGTGAAGTTTGCTGGTTTTCAAAAGTAGCCATCTTACCACACTAGATCGGTGGTTCTCCAGCAGGGCAATCTTGCCCCACAGGGGCATCCAGCAATGTCCAGGGACACTGATTGTCAAGGCAGGGTGGTGCTACTGGCTACAGGTGGGTAAAGGCCAGGGATGGGACTAAATGTCCACAATGTACAAGACAGTGTCAATTCCCACAGCCCAGACTTGCTGACAGTGCCAAAGTTGCTACACCCAACAGTCAGCTTCTAACTGCAGGCCAGCTCACTGCCTTGACAAGCACCAGTGTGAGCTACACTGATTATGTTCGCATTTGCTGGTGTGCATGGCACCACTACCTACCACTTACCAGCAGGCAACACACAGAGTTATTTATTCTTCAAGTGGGTTTTAAGGTGTAAGACCATAATGCCTACAAACTTTTAAGGCAACAAAGTGAATTCAAATTTTCATTTTGTGTCTAAACTTACCCATATAGGTAGTAAAAAAATGCTAGAAGATAAAAAGCTAATTTGCACCATCCTTCTTTCTGACAATACGCTAGAATATCTGCATTCATGATGGTTGTGGGGTCATAGAGTCCTGGTCCGCTCATCACTGGTCTACTCATATACCTGCAACAAACACAGTCTGTTAGCTACTCAGAAAGGGCTGCAGACCTTCAGGAGGGGAAAGAGTCTTTCTTTTCAAACCTTTATTACAATGTGAGGTGGTCCATACAGGGATGCATACTTTTGTTTACAGCTGAAATTATTTCCTTTTAACATCTTAATTTTAAAACTAGAACTAGTCAGGTGCAGTGGCTCATGCCTGCCATCCCAGCACTTTGGGGAAAGAGGTGAGAGGATTGCTTGAGTTCAGGGGGTTTGAGACCAGCCTGGGCAATTTGGCAAGACCTCGTCTCTACAATAAATCAAAAATTAGCCAGGCAGGATGGCGCATGCCTGTGGTTCCAGCTACTTGGAAGGCTGAGGCAAAAGGATCTCCTGAGCCCAGCAAGTTGAGGTTGCGATGATCATGAGCATGGCACTGCACTCCAGCATGGGCGACAGAGTGAGATGCTGACTCAAATAAATAACTAAATAAAAACAAAAAATAAAGCTAGAATTCCTAAATGAGCAGACTGGGACAGCTAAACAAGTCACATGTGGTCTCTGCTTTTTTTTTTTTTTGAGTCAGGGTCTCACTCTGTCACCCAGGCTGGAATGCAGTGGCACGATTACAACTCACCACAGCCTCAACCTCCTGGGCTCAGGAGACCCTTCCACCTCAGCCTCCTGAGTAGCTGGGACTACAGGCATGCACCACCACAACCAACTAGTTTTTTAACTTTTATATGTTGCCTAGGCTGGTCTAAACTCCTGGGTTCAAGCAATTGTCTTGCCTCCACCTCCTGAAGTTCTAGGATTACAGGCAGGAGTCACAGTGCCCAGCCTTGGTCTCTGCATTTGTAAAAATCCAAGAAAAATAGAAAGAACTGTAAAAAGGAAATAAGTTCGTTCTTTTAACTTTCTATCTTGACGCAACTTTAGATATACCCTAAATAGGCAAGAATCCTTCACCCAGATGTTCCAAATGTTTACATTTTCCACTCTTTCTTTCTCATTCTAAACTATGAGTATATTTTTTTCTGAATCATTTCAGACTCAGTTACAGACATGATACCACTTTACTTCTAAATGCTTCTTTGGTGTATTTCTGAATTCAAGGGCAATGAGATTTTTGGCATGTCTATTTGAAACAAAAACCTCTAACTCCACAGAGGACAGATATAACAATTAGAGTTACAAAACATGACTATCTTTTATAAATGACCAAATGTGTTTTAAAGTCATGAAGGAAATAGGGAGAAAGAGGTTAGACACAAACCATGCATTCTGATATATAGGAAGCTCAAGTACAGGCAAAACGAATCTAAGTTGATACAGGTCAGTGGCCTTGGGAGGAAAGAGGGGTAACTGACTGAAATGGGTGGGGCACGAAGGAATTTGGAGGCTGAAACTGTTGTGTATCTTCATCTGGGTGGTGGTTTCACAGATTATCTACATATGTCAAAACTTATGGAGCTATATACCTCAGAGTTGTATACATTACTGTATATAAGTTATACTCACACTTCTTTTTTTTTTGGAGGCAGGGCCTCACTCTGTCACCCAGGATGGAGTGCAGTGGCATGATCACGGCTCATCGCAGCCTCCAACTCCTGGGCTCAAGTGATCCCTGCATCAGCCTCCCAAGTAGCTGGGACTATAGGCATGCACCACTATACCCAGCTAATTTTTTTTTTTTTTAATGAGGTCTCACTATGCTGCCCAGGGTTGGTTTCTTGAACTGTTCTCCCACCTCAGCCTCCTAAAGTGTTGGGATCATAGGCGTGAGCCACTGCACCTGGTCCACATCTCATTTAAAAAAAAAAAGATCTGCAAAAAGTAATAAAGCAAGCTCTACGAGAGGTACTAAAACAGTTATTTGTTTATCCACTTGATTTTTTAAAAATGCCAACTAATTTTCAATTTTCATTTAGGTGACCAGCATGTAAGATAAACCATATCGACCACAGTATAATTAAAATTTAATTAGAAAAAACATTACAAGTATATTTAAATATTACCTCCAAATATGATAGGCCAAGAGGGGCACGTTGAGACCCAGTGTGACCCACTCTGCCGCACAAAGAAACATGACACAGAAGAAAGCATGGATGAGGTACTCTGGAAGTACAAGCTGGAAGAAAAGTACAAGCCAGTTACCACAGTGCCCTGGCATTAAGGCAACAAGTTTGCAAAGCAGGTGGCAACCAAGTTTCAACAATAAAAAAAATCACTGTTTTCTTAGAATCAGAAATGAAGATACTGAGTTTTAGTTCCATACTATACTTAATTTTTTTTTTAACCAAAAGCAGGATTATAAGGAAACTAACCAGAGCATATAACTTGCACCAAAATAGTAAAATATATGACTTAAAATTTAAAACTCTTAAGAGTTCATAGAGTAACAGGTTAAATTATGCAAAGTTACCACCATGATAGTTCAGTTATTTGCTAGTCAACTGGAATACATTTGCTTTCCACCATTCAACAATGATAAAAATACAAAAATGAGGTATTTGATCACATGCAACATGATACTTAAAAAGCTACGAAAACAAACCCCTGCTTTAGAAGTTTACACATTAGTATTTTTAAGTCTTTAACAGAAACCAGTAATGCTACATACACAATATTTAGCAAACCACATCACAGTACCACAGAAGTTGTTCCAATGGAAAGCCAATCAGCCAATAATCTCAGCACAGTTGGGGGGAGGACACTAATATGCACAAATGCAAAAGATTTGCTTTCTGCAATGTAGGAGGGAAAAGACTGAGTTCTTAACCATGATATGAGAATTGTCAGGGTTCCTGAGTCTTCATTCTCCCATGGCCTTTCTGTTTGTTTATGTCTGACTGCCAACGAAATGCTACAGAACCGACAGAAGACCAGAGAAGCTCAGAACCCAAAACAAAATACAGTAAACCTTTTGATAGGAGGTAGTAGTAAGTGAAGAAAAAAGAATTCAAGCAAAATACTTTTTATACAGTGACCAGGAGGTAATGTTTTAATTTAAATTATCTTTCTCATCCTAAAGAGTTAAGTCTAATGACTTTGTTAAATAAAAATATCAAAACTTTTCATTGCAAGTTTCAGCCAAAGACTCTCCTGTCACAGCTGCAAAGCCAGTTTCTCAAATGTTTACTCCCTACCAACTTTAAATCATATGAATATCCAACATCATCAGATCATTCGTGAGGGGAAACTATGACTGTAGAAATAATATCATTATACAACATATCGAATCCCATTTTCTCACACTCCCAAATTACTCCTTCCAGTATAAAACTGTAGAGGGAACTTTTTAATGAATACTATTTTAAATGAAACCCAAGCAAAACTAACTAATCTATATCCCCTAACAAAATATTTTCTACTAACTTAAGCAATACGATAAACAACAAAAGATAAGCTCTGCATATATATTTAAAGTTGTAGACCACATGAACCTTGAAGCCCACATCCATTTAGAATGGCTACAGGAATCTGTGAAACTCAATGACTGCAACCAGGACAAACCAAGAAAAATATACATTTTAATTAGGAGTTCCCACTAGAGCTGCTTTTCTATTAGTTAAATTGTAGAATTTTTCTTTAATATATAATAAGTCTATTTCAGTCCTGTAAAGTCAATTGACATCTAAAAAAATCTTCGTGCAAGATGTCATCCTACACTGAAAGACTAAGGTATGGACAATGAATGATTCTGAAAGCATAATTCCCGCTGCTCTTAAATAATATACTCAATAGAAGTGATAATAAAGGTAATTTGAAACTCAGGAAAACCAGTGTCATACTTTCTCCCTTCTCCTCAAAATAAAATCCAGAAACACTTATTATGCATTTCTCATAAAAACCAGTCCTCTCTGATCATTCTTTAATGATAAAATTTCCCCATAAAGTGACACAAAAATTATTTATGTGGAACCAGAGTTCACATAAAAACTAGTATCCAGAAAAATATCTCATGCAAATACGGTTGAAATGATAGTACTTAAACATGCAAGATAATATTCTCTTGTTAAAGTTCACAATTTAAAAATGATATTTGTCTTCCCCCATACTTTGGCAGAACTGTCAAACAAACTTAAATAGGGAAAACTGTCAGATGCACAGCTATTCAGCCAATTGTCGGCACCCTACCCAAAGTGCAACTGTGTGACTCTGAACGCATCCTTCCAGCCCACTGCAGCATTAGGCTGCCCCAAGCACTTATGTTTTCTCAGTGAGACGGTCTTTCCATCAAGAGCCAGGAATCACACATTACATGTTAAAATTAGTCCCTCTTAAATTTACAATACACTTGGAAAATACAAGAACTTGAGCTTCAAAAAATTAGGCTGAGTTCAAATTCTGGCCCTGCCTTGGCTGTGTAACCTTAGGCTAAGTACTCTGACCTCTCAAAGTCTCAGTTCACCTTCCTGTCATGAAAATAACAATATACCTACCTCTGAGTCGTTGAGAATTGAATGAGAAAATTCAGGTCAGGTGCTTAGCACAGAGCCTGGCACCCAGGAAAACCCTCATCTGACTTCAAATATTACCCTCATCACCATTTGGTTACTTGAAGTAATAAAAAGCCAAAGAGCAGAGAATACTCTATTAAACAGCTATCAAAAGGAGTAATTTCAGTTTTTTCATTTCTTGGTAACAATTTCAACTACCAAAGTTAAGACGTTTTACAACGCACATTACTTTCCAAAAGAAGACCAGTTCATCTTCTCATGTCTTGTTTCGTAAGAGCAGAAAAACAGCTAGTAAGGTAACACTTTTCACTATACTCACTGCCAAGTCTTACACTTTTCTAAGGACCAACTAGACATCTATTCCCCCATTCACATCTATCTAGGAAACAATGATAAAGTAGAAAAGCAACCTTATAGATGCTTTCCAAATAAAATCTCTCTAGTGTAGCACACCAGTATGCTAGACAACTAAAATCTACAGAAATCTTCATGAAGTAATTTGTAAAGATGAATTATTCTTTTAAAGACATACCCACTGATTTCTTACAACATTTTAGTTTCTGACCAATCAGCAAAAAACAAACCCACAGACTAAAAAATAATCCTCCTAAATGAAGTTAAAAAAAAACATATAAAACTAAGCTGGGTGCAATGGCATGCGCCCGTAATCCCACTCAGGAGTGCAGAAGGCCTGCCTGAAGCCAGGAGTTTGAAACCAGCCTACAGCAAGACACAGTAACAACAACAAAAAAGGATGGAGCCACATTATTATTAAATTCATGATAGCTCAAAACTTAGTGTAAGACAGGCCTGTATCAGAAATTTAAAGTAGATATACACTAGAAATAACTAACTACATAGACATTCATATGCAAATTGTTATCTACAAAATTCTGGCACTATGAGACCAAAAGACAGAATTACCGCGACCCCAGAGCCCAAGAGTAAAGCCTTCCACCCAAAAGGCTCTGGGTAAACTCAGTGAAAGGCTGAACTGATGCATTCCAGAACATGCACAGCCAAAGAGAACACCAGAAACGGCAGGTAAGTTTACATCAAAGATTTCACTTGTGTACGATTTCACAGTAAGTCACAATAAGTCACAAACCAAAAATAACCTCACCATCTATTAACGTCATTTTACGTTAACCAACTTTCAGACTCTGCACCAAATAACCTAATACAGAAGTGCCTATGGCTTTAGCATTTTTAAAAATGCACACAAGCATTTAACAGCTTTCCCTACTTGACTGGGCCAGCAAGCAAACATTTGCATAAGATATGAAATTTCATGAAATCATAAACCTCAACAGGCATATGAACAAGCACACTGAACAAAACATTACAAATAGATGCCCTAACCCTCCCCATGAAATGAATACAGCATTAAAACAAACTAAAAAGCAGTACACACCTTTAATGCAATTTTGACTCTTTTAATCTTTTTGACCTTTTCAACTGTCTTTGGCCGACAATGTAAAAAGCAGATTGGAAGAATGTTAGTATGACAGCTGACAAGATCATCAGCAGATTAATAATAGTCAGAATAGTCAAGCATGACAGGAAAAAGAATACTTTTTTAACTTCTGCCTACTTCAAAAAGTACAAATACATCATGCTACTGAGAATACTGACCATTTTCAAATGACCTCAAGTTAAAAACAAACATTTTTTTTACATCTAAAGATAAATCCTATATTATAACTTACAGGATTCAGGGTATTACACTGGTCTATAGGATTCTTGTAATCAGTCTTCAGTTCATCAAATGCTATAATCTAAAATAAAATTAAGACAGTTAGAACCATTCACTTTAATAAAAAGCAGCAACAAGCCTGCCCCATCATCAAAAAATTACTGAATAAAGTTATTAATAAAGCAAAAGTACACCAACATTACAGGTACCAATTTAGAATAAACTCAAAACATGCTAAAAAGAGTCAAATCAGATGTAAAGACTTTTATGTCATTATCACTAAGATGATCTGATATCTTTGTCTACTCTCCACACAGCCTGAGGCTTTCTCATGCCACAAGTATACATAGCACATCTCACACTGGAGTGCGGTATTTAAGTACAGCTTCGTTTGCCCCACTACACTCTCAGTGAAAGGGAGTATTTGTCATTATCCAGGCATGCCCCCACCCCTTGGCACAGTGCTCAGTGGGACACTAGGGATGGGCTCAAACTCTTTAATCTGTTCCCACTGGTGCCCAAACACATCCACTTCTAAGGATGCTTCTGTCCACTCTAGAGGAGTACACCTTTAACCTCAAGGTTCACTCAAAAGTGGATACTCAAATCAAAACCACTTTGGAGTGTTAACTGAGGTGTCAAAGATAGATGCCAAAGACAGCAAGTTTATGGAAAAGCCCCTTTATATGCTGCTAGTGGTCCCCCAATGGACACATAAGAGCCTGCCCTTCCCCAGATGGGTCAGCAGCAGTGTCTTTGTAGGTAAGACCATAGTACTCAATACTCTCAGTAACCAGTAGAGTTACATATTTCTAGCTTGTGATATGCCTGCTTACTTCCCCATTAAAGTTCTTCATTTTGTAAAAAGACATTTTAATTTCTAGAATTTTATAAAATTCACCAACCTGCTCTCCAAACAAGTGAGAATATTAGGAATAAAATTAAACATTAAAATGCAATCTCCAAAACAGCAAAGAGTTTTGTTGTGTTCACTACTTGTCCCACGACCTAAAATGTAATAGTGTCTGGCATATAGTTAAGTGTTCAATGAATACGTATCGAATAGTGGAAAAAAAAACAGCACTAGAGATTTTTTGTAAAAGTATAGAACCCATCAAAGGGGATGGTCCTTTGCTAATGACCTCTAACCACAAAAAAATGTAAAAAATACAAATATACAATCAGAAGATACTATTTTGATTATTTATGGATATTATCATTCAACTGCCTGACATTAGCTGTGATCTATCCCCAATATATTTTAATAATAAAATTCAAGACAAGGACCGTCATCACAAATACAAGTACTTATTCACAACAAGATCCAATTCAGTAGCAGAATACAAAACTGATCTTTAAAACAAACTTTTTCCTATTGGACATCTCCTTCAGGCGACTTCAAGGGATGTTTTGTGCATGTTGCTGAGTGGCTGCCTATTTGTGTGCTATGAGGTAGAGTTTTCAAACTCTTCTGAGAAGCTTCTTACACTAGTGGTTTTCAAACTCTGTGCAGCTGTATGGCTGCGCAAAGACATCCACAAAATTTTCCATACAAATATTAATACAACAGATAAATCCCTAGATGCCAAAGTACACAATTCAGGATAACTTCAAAGTTGATACATGTCTTTAAAGAATGACTTCCGCATTTTAGCTTTCAAATAACCTACGCTCTCAACTCTGTTCTCCACAGAACATCAATCGCATGGATTAGGACTCAACTAATCTATGGTACAAAAATTTTTTAAAAATGTTATAACAGGACTTAAAATTACCTACTTCACCCAAGCACACATTCATTTCAAAGCTGAAACTAAATTACCCATTATTTTAAAATGCAGTTCAGGTTTTCCTTAAGCCAAACACAACCTAGCTCAAAATGTGAAAAAGGCCACCCAGCAGCTCTCTTCTAAGAATCCCCATCATTCCAGAAAAATTAGAGCAACCATCATCAAGCAGTAAGAGACTTAAAGCCCCATCTACAGCGGTTTTTAGTCCTCTTAAGTTCCATCAGGGCTTACAAAGGCGGGGCTGATTCGCATCCCAAATTATCTTATATATGGTTCTTCCACCACAGCAGAGCCTGGGATGTTCTTCAGGTTATTGGTCGGTACTGACAAGCATTTGAGACAGCAGTTATTTCTCACACAGGCAGCAGCCCACGCAAGGACTCCTCACTATACTAGCAGTCAGGTCCTAAAATAGTTATAAGCATAATCACACTGTTTAGCAAAAAGGAATGGATTGTGATATTCCTCCACTTTTGAGACATTTTTTCAAAAGACACTGATGCTATTGAATCACTCTGCCCCTCGACATGTTCCATATAGACACCCCCTTGTCACCGGCATGATGAAGCTGGACGTAAAATTTATACCAGAGTGAACATGCCCCTTTTAAAGAGCAACACTAGAGGCAACTGAGACCAAGATTCCTGGAACATGGGGAGGACAGTTGCGAATCTGAGATAAATGCTTAATGAATGCTGATTTCCAGAAGGCTCTCGAGGCTTGTAATTTCGCGCGAGAGAAACAGGAACCCTTAAAAGCCCTCTAGTAGAACGACGCCAAGGGAAACTTAGGACCTGGTCCTTGCAGGGTCCGGTAAGGATGCGCTTCTGCCCGGCAACGGCGATCATAATGTGATCGACAGACTTAACGACTGTCCTCGGGGTTTCCAGCATTTCAGCAGCAAATCAAAACTCCCTCTACTAGCTCAAGCCACTCGACACTGAGGGGGCCTGGGGGACCCTGGGTGGAGACGCCCGCGGCTACGGCAGGATTTGAGGGAAAGCGCGGAGGGACGCAGTCGGCAAAGTCGCCAGTCCACCTGGCACCAAGTTCGCCGGGAAAAAAGGCGATGCTGTGTGCAGAGGATCCACCAGCGCTGAAAAAGCGAAGCTGGCCGAAATTCACCCCAGAAGGCTCCAGCCTCTCGACCTCGGCCCCGCGGAGCCCACTGTGAGGCCGAGCCGTCTTAGACCCCGGAGCGTGGGGCTCTTCCCGCTAGCCCGCCCCGAGGCCCAAGCGCCCTGACACGCCCCAGGGGAGGGCGGGGGGCGCCGCCAGACCGGCGCAGTCCGCCAGGCCCGCCCCACCCGGCCGGGGGGAGCCGCGCCGCGCGGCCTGCGGGAGACCCGGCGCCCCCGCCGGCTCCTGGGGACCTCCGCCCGCAGGGAGAACCCTGCCCCGGCCCGCCTGAGGGAGCGCGCCCACCCCACGCCGCCCGCCCCTCGCCCCCCGACGCGCGGACCCCCGCGAGGACCGTCGCGGCCCCGGCGGGAAGAGGCTGCGCCGCCGCCTCGCCCACCTCCCGGCCCGCGACTCACGTGCCAGATGGCGAAGAAGATGAGCGC
>CAUYQG010197942.1:0-14123 GCA_963574415.1 Tarsius wallacei | reverse complement strand
CTCTACAATAAATCAAAATTTAGCCGGGCGTGGTCGCGCGCACCTGTAGTTCCCGCTACTTGGAAGGCTGAGGCGGAAGGATCGCCGGAGCCCAGCAGGTCGAGTCTGCGGTGGCCGGGCGCGGCCACTGCACCCACGTTGGTACCACTGGGTTCCACCCCAACAAAAAAAAAAAAAAAAAAAAAAAAAAAGAAAGTGACATTGAGCAGAAAGACCTGATGAAAGAGACAGATTAAGTCATGGGGTTATTTAAAGAAAGAAAATTTCAGACAGAAGGGAGAACAGATTCAAAAACCCTGAGATGTGAGTGTAACTGACAATTTGAAGGCCAGGTTGGCTGGATTTAAGTAATCAAGGAGAAGAGAACTTGTCTGTAATCTTCCAAATGAAACCCCACGACAGACTGGCAAAAGTCCAGCCTGTGTTAAGCTATATGGTCCCTGTCATTGCTGTGTAATCTGAGGCTGGCCACAAGGCCCACACTAGATGCCTGCCATATTCTTTCTAGGGACACAGAGAATACCATCATGGGGAAAAAACAGCTGGATGAATATTCAGAACAATCAAGTTGCCTGATGAACACCTTTTCTCTGTGTGTGTGCTTATTATTCCCTTCTTTATCTTCTTTCGTGAAGTCACTGTTCAAGTCTTTACCTGTGTTGTTTTATCTTTATGATCAATTTGTAGAAAAATTTTATGGATTCTTGATAAGAGTTCCTTGCCAGATATACGTATTTGAGTATTTTCCCCAGTGTCAGTGTATGGCTTTCCTTTTCATTTCCTTAACCACACTTTTATATATTTTTTATTTTTATTTTTTTAATGTATATTTTTTATTTTAAAATTGTGGAGTACAGTTAAGGGTTAGGTATACAAATATTCATTGTGCAGATACCCTTGTTGATGAGGTGGGCACCCCTTTCCCCAGACAGATATTGACTACCATTAATCCCACCTCCCTTCCCCTCCCTGCCCCCCCATAGTTTCCCGCCACTGTTAATCCTTTTCTTATAGTATTACAGCAGTTGTTTAAGATCCACTTATGAGTGAGAACATGTGATGCTCAGATCTTTGTTTCTGTGAGAGATCACTCAGTATTATAAACTCTAATTCCACCCACGTTGCTGCAGAATTCATGATTTTGTTCTTTTTTATGGCTGCGTAATAGTCCATTGTGTATATGTCCCACATTTTTTAAATCCAGTCCTCTTTTGCTGGACAGCATGGTTGGTTCCATGATCTTGCTATTGTGAACAATGCTGCAATAAACATACGTGTGCAGGTATCTTTTTTAGAGAGTGATTTGAGTTCTTCAGGGTATATTCCCAGTAGGGGGATTGCGGGGTCATATGGAAGGTCAATTTTTAGAGCTTTTAGGAATCGACACTGATTTCCACAGAGGCTGTACTAGTTTACACTACCACCAACAGTGTAGAAGTGTTCCCTTTTTGCCACATCCTCTCCAGCATCTGTTATTTTTTGAGTTATTGATAATGGCCATTCCTTAACCACACTTTTAAAAGAAAGAAAGTTTTTCTTTTTTTAATGTTTGATGAAGTTCAATTCATCAGTTTTTATGTTATGGTTATTTCTTTTTCTGCCCTCTCCTAGAAATCCTTGTCTACCTCAAGGTCCTAAAGATAACATCTTATGTTTTGTTCCAGAATCTTATAACTTTTTAGCTTATAACTCTTCAGTCTATGATTAATCTCATTAATATTTGTGTATGCTGTAATGTACGAGGCAAGTTTCATTTTCTTCCATACATTTATCCAGTTGTTCCAGCACCATTTGCTTAAAAGGGTTGTCTTTCCCTCATTGAATTGCAGTGGAGTTTTCTATTGACCATATGCGTATGGGTCTGTCTCTGGACTATTTTCTTCCATTAGTTGTTAGTCTATCCTTAGTGAGGAACAATCACTCACTGTCTTGATTACTTTGCCTTTGTAGTAGGTCTTAAAATCTGGTAGTGTAAGTCTTCCAAAATAATTATTTATTTTTAAAGGTTTTTCTTGACTGTATAGATCCTTTTGCATTTACAATGAATTTCAGAATCTGCTTGTCCATTTCTACAAAAAATAACTATAAGTTTAAAATGGAATTGCATTGACTTTGTAGATCAACTTGTGGATAAATGGTATCTTAATAATATAAGTATTCCAATGAACAAACATAGTATGTTTTCTCCATTTATCTAGATTTCCTTGAGCTTTATTGAGGAATGATTGGCAGAGAAAAACCATATATAAGATGTACAATGTGTTTTGATATACATATACACTGTGAAATAGTGACCACAATCAAGGTAATACATTCATCACCTCACCAAATTATCCTTCATTTTTTTTTTAGTGACAATACTTGAAATGTATTCTCCTAGCAAGTTTCAAGTATTATTATTATTAACTATACATTCTTTTTACCTATAGTTACATGCTGCGCACTGAGTCTCCAGAACTTCATCTTATAATCAAAAGTTTGTAACTTTTTACCAATAACTCCCTCTTTTCTTTACCCTGCAGCCCCTGGTAACCACCATTCTAATCTGTGTTACTCTGAGTTTGACTTTTTGTTTGACTATTCTACATATAGTTGAGATTATGCTGCATTTGTCTTTCTGTGACAGACTATTTTACTTAGCCTAATGTCCTCCAGGTTCATCTGTGTTGTTACAGATGGCAGGATTTCCTTCTTTTTTAATATTTGAATACTATTCACACACATACACATCACATTTCTTTATCCATTCATCTGTCAACAGACACTTATGATGTTTCAATATATTTGTTACTGTGAATACTACTGCAAGGAACATGGGTGTGCAAATATCTCTTTGAGATAGTGTTTTTATTTCCTTTGGATATACACCCAGGGCATCTGTGGTTCCCAGGTTCGGGGGGTGGGGGGGTAGGCAGCCTTGGTCTCAGATGGTGCAACTGCAGCTCCTTCTTGGGGCAGGATGTAATAGCATCTTCCTCTCTTGGGGGTCCACAATGAACATGACTGTTGGTCATGATCTGTGGGAAATGGTATTGCCAATATCCTCTGCAGAGTGCACCACTGGAATCTGTGCTAATGAGCACTAAAGGGACCTCCACTGTGATGCCAAAAATGCTGAGGACCACTGCTATAGTAGATGGCATCATTAAAAAAATATAATTTTCAAATTGTTTGTTACTAGTATATAGAAATACAGTAGGATTTGCATATTGACCTTGCAACCTTATTAAATTTACTTTTTATTCCTATAGCTATCGTGTAGACGCCTTAGAATTTTCTACACTCATAACCATGCCATTTGCAAATAAAGACAGTTTTATTTTTTCACTTCCAATTGTATAAATGTATTTCTTTATTATTTATTTTTTGCCTTATTGCACTTACAGTACTCTTTTAGGTACAATGTTGACTAGAAGTGATGATAACAGATATTCTTGCTTTTTCTCCCATTATTAAGGAGGTAATATTCAATATTTCACCAATAAAAATGTTTATCATAAGTTTTTGTGTAGGAGCCCTTTGTCAACTTTAGAAAGTTTCCTTCTATTCTTAATTTGCTAAAATACTTTATCATAAATGGTAAATGGTAACTTTAATCATAAATGGTGGGTGGTCCTGTATTAGCTTTCTATTACTGTGTAACAAATTACTATAACTTAGTGACTTAGAGCAACATACATGTATTAACTCATAGTACTATAAGTGAAGAGTCTGGCATGGGATAGTAGCATTCTCTTTTTCGAGTCTCACAAGGCTGCAGTCTAGGCATTGGCAACTGCATTCTCATCTGGAGCTTAGAGTACTCTTTAAAACTTTCAGATGTTGGCATAATTTAGTTCCTTGTGAGTGTAGGACTGAGGCCCTCAGCTCCTAGAAGCTACCTACAATAGGTAGTTCACATAATAGCAGCTTTTTCTTTTTATTTCCAGTATCTTTTGCTTACAGTATTGAAATAATGACCTATTTGGTCTCCTTTTAGATCTCCTCTCTCACTCATGTTAAATTTTACAACTGATTATGTTATGTCCTTTAAAAAATCTGATGACTTCTCATTGCTTACAGAAAGAGGTTTAAACCGTAAAAAAGCTTCATGCTCTGGCCCTCTCCTCTCACTAGTTACCAGTCATAAACAGCCTACTTTTGGAGTCCTAGGATGTGCCGTGCAATTTGACATGGTTGTCCCACCACATGTTACTTTTCTACCTAGAGTGTTAAAAAATCACCTCAGGACCCTCTACCACCACACACAGATTTTTCAATCTGGAGAAATCTTATTCATATATGTTCAGATTAGGCTCGGATGTCACCTCCTCTCGAATGCCTCTTCAATTATTCTCTTCTCCAGGGCCCACATATCTAAGTGTTTAATTTGGGGCAAATGCTTTTGGAGTTAATTGGGTGTCTGTCTCCTAATAATCTAGAGTAATTCTGAAGACTAGGACTATATTTTATCAGTTTTCTTAGGAAGACTATTCTGGACTATGCTCTGTGGAGGGGTTACTGGTACAAAGATGAGGAAGGATTAAGAAAGAAATTCTGAGTAATAAGCAGACAATTACAATAAAAAAATACAGTGTGATATGAACTGGGCTAGAGAGATAGGCAAACTGCTGTTGGAGTGTAGAGAAGGGGGAATTTAGTTGCTCTGGGGTGAAGGTAAGGTGGAAGAAGTAAGGGAAGACTTCATAGAGAAAGTTCCATTGGTACTGGAGGCATAAGAAATAGGTGGAGAGGGGAAATGGTAATAGCACTTGAGTAGAAGCAAAGATTCAAAGGTTTATAATTGTGTAGTACATAGCTGGAGAGTATCTCAGCCCATGCACAGGTTGACTTAAAAAGCTAGATAGCAAAACTTTAGATTTTATGGCACATGCTAATTCCATTGGTGGTGGTTTCCTGGAGTGCTGTGCTAAGGATTCTTTTCTTCTTTTTTATTGAGGTATAATTCACATACCATAAAATTCACCCTTTCAAAGTATACAATTGAATAGCTGTAATATAGCCACAGAATTATGCGACTATCATTACAATTTAATTCCAGGACATTTCCATCACCCCTAAAAAGAAACCTCATACTCATTAAGCAGTCTCACCCCATTTGCCCCTTCTCCTAGCCTTTGGTAACCACCAGTGCCCTTTCTGTCTCTATGAATTTTCCTGTTTCAGAAATTTCACATAGATGAAATCATACAATATATGGCCTTTGTGTCTGGCTTCTTTCATTTAACATGTTTCAAGGTTCATCCATGTTGTAGCATGTGGTGATACTTCATTCCTTGTTGTGGCTGAATAATATTCCATTGCATGGATAGACCAGATTTTGCTTATCCAGTCATTAGTTCTGAGAAGGATTGTAAGGCCATCTCTGGAAGCAGCAGAGAAGAGAGCTGTGGTCATGGATTCTGCCAGGAACTGGGGGAGAGAGAGTTGTAGAGCTTCCCACATGTCACAAATTTTTTAATCCTACTAACAGAGGAGTAGTTTCATTCATAAGTACTGCCCAAGTTGATTTGAGATGTCTAATAAATTGATAAAATTGTATACTTGAGGGAAAATGATACTTAATAGCTAGAATGTAGTCTAAGAGATGTTCAAATCTGTGCAGGATCCTAAGAAGTCAGAGCTAACTCAGAGAAATCTTTAATGAAAGGAAGAGTCAATTGATTCAGGAAACTTCATTGTTGTCTTATTTTAAGAAATTGCCACAGCCACATCAGCCTTCAGCAACCTCCACCCTGATCAGTCAGCAGGCATCAACATAGAGGTAAAACCCTCCATAAGCAAAAATAATTATGGCTTGCTGAAGGCTCAGATAATCATTAGCATTTTTAACAGTAAGCATTTTTAAATTTAAAAAAAGAAGTCAAAGCTAGAAGAGTGTGCAGAGATCATCTGCTCCCCATTTTTGTTTTCTTGCTAAAAAATAAAAAAAAATCTATGCCACCAATATCCTTTCCAAATTACATAATTTATTTTCATAAAATAGCCCAGAGACTTCTGAACACTGAAGGATATTCTCAACAGACCAAGAGAAAATGGTGAGACAATCCTACTGTAAGTAGAGTTTGAGGAAGGTGTGCTGGGAGATGCTGTGGTAAGAAACCAGAGAGAAAAAGACAGACAATGGCTGCCTTGCTTCCTGATGGCTTTCCATTAGAGTTTTATGAGACTCCTAGAATCTTTATAAAGCTGGCCCAAGTGGGTTTCCATTACTTTCAGCAAAATTCCAGAAACTCATGGGAAAGTTTCTCTAGCTCGTTTTTTCAAGCCAAGGGAAACCCTCCCTCCTTAAACTCAAGCATGTGGTTATCCAAATGACCCCCGGGAGCAGTGATTCAGATGCATATTCAGAGATGCTTGTTTATCAGTGGTATGTAGGGAATGTTGTTCTCCACTTACAAGATCCAGAAATTCTGCTTAAATATCCCACATACCTATCACTGAATATTATTAACCTCCTTTTGGAGGGCTTCTGGTGAATAAAAAATTTATATTTGGATGGAGGAAATTGAATATCATGTAAATTTGTTGCTTGAAGAACTAAACTACAAGTTAACCCAAAGGTGAAAATGATACACTGATTTGGAAATGCAAAACGTTAAACAATTGGGAATTGATTGAGAAAGGTAATCTCCATGCAAAAAGCCTCAATCCAATGTGCCTCGAAGCAAAACTTCATAAAATAATCTTGGTTTTATGCCTCTAACAAAAATAAAAGGTAAATATAGACAAACAGAAACAAGCAGTGATCTCTTAAAATCCAGACTAAAAATGATGAAAAGAAAAAAAAAAGTAGTAAAAAGGAAATCTTTATTTTAGTGCTAATAAACTTTTTTTCCCTCAGCATTTTAAAATGAGGGTGGGAGTGGGGCAAAATCTAGGCAAACTTTCTCAAAAACAAAACATGTATAAGCCTTCCTCCCTTCTTTGAATAAAGAATCAGTGCTGACTCTATGGAGACACCTGCTACCTGGCACTCAGCCAACTTGCTAACCAACCCTGGGTTTCAGCCCAATTAGCTAAGCACGCGTCATCCAGAACGCGTTAATTATTCCTAGTGATTTCCCAAAGTATCCGATGGGATTATACAAGGAAAGGTGGACATAACCTTCTTTTACAAGGACCTTTACTAAGGAAACACCATTGCATGCATTCTTAAAAATCGCAGAGACATCCTATAAATGCATAATGTCAGAGTTGGCAGGCACCGTCTAAAGTCTCATTATCCAAGTCCCTCATCAAAGGGAGAAACTAGGGCGCTCACAAAAGCTTCCAATAAACTACAATAAAGAGAAGATAAATTAAAAAATGAAAAACATTTAAATAAAGTCTACTATTTCAGATACATTGCAGAAACAGAAAATACTTGTCAGGCATTTTTTTGTGAATTAAGTGGTAATAATTCACTTTTTACTTCAGTTCATTGGGAACAAAGAAACATGATTAGAGAGGACAGAAACTGATAGTTTCAAATCCTTGCTGCCATTTCTTTTCAGGTGTTTTCCTCTGTCTCATTGCCTCCATCTGTAAACTGAGGAACAGGAGATTTTAAGGTCATACAGGGACAACATGAGTGCAAGAATATCAGGCAACTCTGAATTTGTCTTTACATTAAATGTGAAGGTGCATTTGGTGGGAGTTTCATGGCTTATGACCAATATATAAACAAATATGAGTCTCATTTATTCATCCTTTATATACTAAGCTACAACTGTTCCCCCAGTAGATTTGTGGGTCTCTCATGTACACTGTCACTCAGTTACTAGCAGAACCATGTCAGCTGTCCTCATTCCCATGCTGCAGATGAGGAAATAGAATCAGAGAGTTTGGGTAGCCTGTCTGAGGTCACACAGCAAATAAGAGTCAGAGTAGTGATTTGAACCCAGATTTCTGAGGTCAAGTTCATGTGCTTTCCACTATACCACATTGCCTCACATACACTCATATAGTCTCCATGTAATGTACCACATACCCACAGCACTGCCTACACATACTAGATATTCAATCCAGGGGTTGCTTGAATGGAGAATGAACAAGTACTGTAATATAGACAGTGTTTTAAGTACTTTACAGGTTTCAAAGCACTTTTAATCTCATAACAATCCTGTGATATTATCATAGTTTTACAAATGCGGAAATGAAGGTGTACAGAGGTTAAGTAACTTGCCCAAGGTCATTCTACCAGAAAGTGGCTCATCTTCTGCCAAGCTCTGACTTAACGTTTGGTATTCTCTGCAAGTAGTGGAGAGGGCTCTCCCTCTGTCATCTTCCTGATGGTCAGAAGGAAGACAAAAAGTAGGAGAGACCATTAAATATAAAAGGTGCAGTTCTGTTCTTAACAGAATAAAGAGGGGAAGGAGAGTCAGGGCAGGGAGAAAGGGGGCACAGAACCTAGAATTTTAAGTTAGTCAAACCAAAGCTCCACAGAGAGTGAAACTCTTTGTGGCAGAAAAGAGACTCTGTGCAAATTTCCACCAGCAAAAGATGTTGGTCTTGTTCAACTGCACCCTTTGCTAACTTACAGCAAAAGAGAACTTACAGGAGCAGAAGTTCCATTTCTTTAAGTCAACATTAATTTCATCAAAAGCACATGGGAAGCTCTTCCCCAAGTAGCAGATTGGTTATAGAGAGCGCCTGCAATTCAGAAATTCATTCATTTGAAGTTATTCCCTTCTGCATTCCTATTACTTCCTTCAATTTCATTCTGGTCATTGCATGATTTCCATGAGCAATTATATTGGTGTGAAAGAAAAATATGGTTAAGCCTCTAGTCTTACTCATGAACATCCACTAGAGAGTCGGCAAAGCTGGAGAAGAGATTGTTTGGTTAACAGATCTCAAAGGCAACCGAGAATGCTACCTTTATCAAATTCATCAAAGTACTGGATTTAATTATACAAATATAACAATTTGGTAGCTTTCATAGTACTTTCCCAAGGACTGTAGGGTGGGAAAGTCGATTCATTTTGCTGCTTGATTGCTTTAGACTATTACAAACTATTCCCTTGGGAAGTGCAGGAAATCAGTTATGATCTTTTGTCTCTCATTCAAGGTACAGCAAAGTCACTGTTTCTAGTGAATGAGCCACAGATTTCCCCCTGATTTCACTCTCAATTCTCCAATTAGGTGACTATTATCATGAAAGCTGTTGAAATGTAACAGATGGAAGCTGCCCCCAGAAGAAGCCAGGGGACCATGGAGGCTCACAAAGATGGCACTGTCCCCTTAACATTTGGATGGGCAGCTAGCTCCTAATCCTTACCATGGCCCAGCTTCCTTTGCCTCTCTGGCCAGGAACCAAAGTGAGAGTGTGCCTTCTGGAAAGCAGAGGTGTCACTAGGCTCTAATCATTCTCTCTTAATGACTGGTCATGGATACTTCTATTCTCCTATCTGCAAAGATGACAGCTATCCTTTGGATGACTAACCACTCCCATTGTGTACCCAATATATAGATCTGCAGCTATGTTCTGCTTGTGCCCACTCTCCACGTGGAGCAAAATGCACCAAGGAAATCAACAGATTTCATCCCAGACTATTTTGCCTGTAAAGACTGGGAGTGGAGTCTGAGACCTGTAAAGCCCTTGGGGGTGGTTTAGGCTGCATGGGAAGAAGGGTTCTTCTCCCTACCTGACATGGCTCATGCTCCTTCTATGGGAGAGATTAAAGTTCATTTCTTTTTTTATTTTTTAACTTTCAATTAATTTAAGTGTATGCTTCAATAATTTTAAAATTTGCTTGTAGAATTGTTCAATCATTGCCACAATTGAATTTTAAAAGAGAATTCATCACCCCCAAAATATTTCTTCTTTCATTTTCCATTCCCACCTCCCAGGCAACCACGATTATGCTTTGCCATTTCTGGACATTTCATATGAATGGAATAAACAATATGTGGTATTTTCTGACTGGTTTTCTTCTCTTAGCATAATATTTTTGAGGTTCATTTATGTTGCAGCATACATCAGGAGCCTATTCCTTTTCCTTTTCCATTTCTGCTGAATAGCATTCGATAGCTATTTTTTTTCTTTTCTTTTTTGTTTTAAATATGTGGGAAGCCGGGCTCAGTGGCTCAGCCTGTAATCCCGTGCCTTGGGAGGCCGAGGTGAGTGGATTGCCTGACCCCACGGGTTCGAGACCCACCTGGGCATCTTGGCGAGACCTCATCTCTACAATAAATCAAAAATTAGCCGGGCGTGGTAGCGTGCGCCTGTAGTTCCAGCCACTTGGAAGGCTGAGGCGGAAGGATCGCCAGAGCCCAGCAGGTCGAGGCTGCAGTGGCCGGGAGCGGCCACTGCACTCCAGTCTGGGCTAAGGAGTGAGACGCCAACTCAAAAAAATAAATAAATAAATAAATAAATAAATAAATATGTGGGATACAATTTAGGGTTAGGTATGCAAATGTTCCTTATGCAGGTACCCTTGTCAATGAGGTGTGCCATCCTCTCCCCTGGCAGTTTCCCACGACTGTCAATCCCACCCTCTCCCTCCCCTGGCAGTTTCCCACTACTACCAATCCCTTTCTTATAGTATGACAAGAGTTGTTCAAGGTCCACCTATCAGTGTGAACGTGTGATACTCAGTTCTTTGTTTCTGTGATAGATCATTCAGTATTATAAACTCTAAGTCCATTCAAATTGCTGTGAAGTTCATAAATTTGCCCTTATTTCTGGCTGCGTAATAGTCCATCATGTATATGTACCACATTTTTTTAAATCCAGTCCTCCTTCGATGTGCAGCACAGTTGGTTCCATGTTTTTGCTATTGTGAATAATGCTGCAATAAACATGCATGTGCAGGTATCTTTTTCTTTTTTTTCTTTTTCTTTTTTTTTTTTTTTTGAGTTGGGGTCTCACACAGTTGCCCAGACTGAAAAGCAGTGGCCGCTTCTGGTCACCGCAGCCTCGACTTGCTGGGCTCCGGCGATCCTTCCGCCTCAGCATTCCAAGTAGCTGGAACTACAGGCGCGTGCTACCACGCCTGTAATTTATTTTTATTTATTGTAGAGATGAGGTTTTGCCAAGTTGCCCAGGTGGGTCTCGAACCCGTGGGGTCAGGCAATTCACTCACCTCGGCCTCCCAAAGCACGGGATTACAGGCTGAGCCACCAAGCCTGGCCAGGTATCTTTTTCATAAGTGATTTGAGTTCCTCCAGGTATATTCCCAGTGAGGGAATTGTGGGGTCACATGGGAGGCCAATTTTTAGATCTTTTAGAAATTGCCACACTGTTTTCCACAGAGGCTATACTAGTTTTCACTCCTACTAACAGTGTAGAAGTGTTCCCTTTTCTCCACATCTTCTCCAGCATCTGTTGTTTTTTTTTTTTAGTTATTGATGATGGTCATCCTGTCTGGAGTTAGATGGTATCTCAGTGTGGTTTTAATTTGCATTTGTTTGATGACTACTGAGGCTGAGCATTGTTTCATGTATCTATTGGCTGCTGGTATGTCTTCTTTTGAGAAGTGTCTATTCATATCTTTTGCCCACTCTGTAATGGGGCTGTTTGTTTTTTTCTTTCCGGCACATTTGAGTTCCTTGTAGATCCTCGATGTCAGGCCTTTTGTTAGATATACAGGTGGCAACTATTTTTCCCCATTCTGTGGGCTGCCTCCCCGCTCTCTCAGTGGTTTCTTTGACTTTGCAGAACGTTGTCAGTTTGATGAGGTCTTGGAGTACAAAATAATGTGCAAAAGTCAGTCACATTCCTATACACCAACAATAAACAAACAGAAATTCAAATAGAAATCACAAGCTCATCCACAATAGCCACCAAAAAAAAAAAAATGAAATGCCTTAGTATCTTCCTAACCAGACAAGTCAAAGACCTTTACAATGAAAACTGCAAAACACTGCTCAAAGAAATCAAAGATGACACAAACAAATGGAAAAATAGTCCATGCTCATGGGATTGGAAGAATCAACATTGTTAAGATGTCCATCCTACTCAAGGCAATCTACAGATTTAACGCAATATACATTAAATTACCAGCAGCATTCTTCTCAGACCTGTAAACGACAATACAGGAATTCATATGGAAACATAAACGATCACAATAGCTATTTCTTAGTTCTTCTTCCCCCAACTTCTCAAGATAAAATGGTACCGAACATGAGGTCCTACACAATTCAGTTACTGCTCACTCACTTCTTCAAACTCATTTACAACTGCAACACCCTACCTCACTCACCCCCATGCTGCAAGCATATTGGTCTTCTTCTGCATCCTCCAATGTGCCATTATCTCATCTACTATGGTGCTGTTGAAAACACTGTTCCTCTTCCCTAAACACTATCCCTTCCAATATGCACACATGTGTACCACCTGGTTAATTTCTACTCATTCTTCAAATCTCTGTTTAAAATGTTCTGTCTCAGAAGAGCTTCCCCTGACCTTGTGGCTTGGTTCTAACTTTTCTTTTTTGTGCTTTCTTAGCATCTCTGTCAGAGCTCTTACTATATGTGGAATTAGTTCATGAGTTATGGACCTTTTTTTTAATGCTAGTCTCTGTTCTGTCCCTTCTCCACCTCTATCTCAGTCCTCCAGAGCTCTAGTTCCACAAGGACTGATACTGTGCCTGTTGTGATTACCACTAACCCAGGACCAGAAACATAGTGGGCAAACAGTAAATATTCCTACATTGCCTGCTTGCCTGACCCCTTGACTTTGATGCTGCAGATACTAGGTCTTTTCTTTCCATATTCAATTCTCTCAGCACAGAAGGGAGAATCTGCAGTTTGTATGTCATGGAGTTTCCTAAATGCGTCAGTCTATAAAGATGTGTTATTTTCAACTGATAGCATCAACCAGTTGAAGATAAATGTAACCTGACAGCTAGAATGTAGTCACTACAAAGTGTCCGTGAGGCCAACTACATGGCATGGAATGGAGAGAATGTGGCTATGTGATGAGAACCCCCATACACTTCTCAACTTTTCAAGTAGCTCCCGGGGAAGACCTGAGGGCAACCTTGTTCACCGAGGTGCTCACTAACGCTTTCATGTAATGCCAATTCCAATGCACTGAGCGGCACTTTGACTGGCTGTTGGTTTGACTCTGCTTTCAACACCTCTCTTGAAAATATGACATGTGTCAGAATGAATCCAAGTAGCCTTTGAGCCAGCTTTTGCAGCCACAGAAAGCTCTCCACCCATTGGGCACATTGAAAAACACTTGATACTGTTTGAGAACACTCCTCTTAATCTACTGATAACCTTTTCTGTCTGGCTGGCAAGACCTAAGAAAACATTTCTTTTCATTTAGGCCCATTTTAAATGAAACAACTAAAAACCATCAACTGTTAAAAACGTGTCTCTTTGTGTGTCTTTACTTTTGAGTCTTGGCAGGAGATTCTTAAGGGGCAAATGGACTAAATGAATGAATGCCAATCACAACAACAGTGGCAGAGAGTAATAATTCAATTCAACAAGCAGTTATTGAGTGCTTACGATGTGCAGGGCCCTGTTCGCAGTCCATGGGGGATAGAGATGAATAAACTGCAGTTTCTGCCCTCCAGGAGTTCATGATCTGGAAGAGGAGACAGACGTGCACATAAATAACACTAATAAGGATGACACCAGGAAACGCTCGAAGAGAAGTGCAAGTAAAAGGGTATGGGAGTATGGGAAGGGGAAAAATAATTTCAACTGAGAACATCAGGAGAGATTTCTTGGCAGAGAGAGGAAGAAATATGACACATTGTTTTATTCTAACAACTTGAGAAGAAAAAGCTGACATCAAGACTTTAGACTATTCTGCCTATATCCAGATGGGGCCAATGCATTTTCTTGGAAGTCCAAGTTCCCCTTTAATGCAGTTAATCGGTAGAAGGAAACTCCTCAGAGCCCAACAAACCCCGGAATGAACAATTCTGTTTTGCCATCAGGGCACAGATCCTGCTCTGTTGGTGCCCAGCCACCAGCCAAATAGTCACACAACTTGTAAGATGTGGTACTAGTTCCCTACTGCTAAATTGAAGTCACCCTCTCCTTTTTTTTTTTTTTTTTTTTTGAGTTGGAGTCTCACTCTGTCGCCCAGACTGGAGTGCAGTGGCCGCTCCCGGCCACCGCAGCCTCGACCTGCTGGGCTCCGGCGATCCTTCCGCCTCAGCCTTCCAAGTAGCTGG
>CAUYQG010197938.1:0-32744 GCA_963574415.1 Tarsius wallacei | reverse complement strand
AGGCTGAGGTGAGTGGACTGCCTGAGCCCGCGGGTTCGAGACCCGCCTGGGCAAGCGAGACCTCATCTCTACAATAAATCAAAAAATTAGCCGGGTGTGGTAGCGCGCGCCTGTAGTTCCAGCTACTTGGAAGGCTGAGGCGGAAGGATCGTCGGAACCCAGCAGGTCCAGGCTGCGGTGGCCGGAAGCGGCCACTGCACTCCAGTCTGGGCGACAGAGTGAGACTCCAACTCAAAAAAAAAAAAAAAGACTTATCTAAACTTGGGAAAAGTAAAGTGGGCCAGAAAGAATATTACCATTTTTAATTTGTCTTTATTGCCTGAAAAATTTTACATGTAAAATAAATCATTTTATAATGCATGGAAAGTCATCAACAGAATGGAGACATCTTTAGAGGCCTTATAAAAACATTTTCTTGTATTTTTATAAGATGATTTTATATATCTATCACTGTTGCCCATCTAATAATATTGAATTAGTGCAACTAGAGTTTTCAGCAGTATTTCTTATGCAACTTTTCAGTATTTTGAATGCTGACTTACTTAAGTCTATATCTATTTTTTGATACTGTGTTTAAAAAAGCAAGAGAACATTTCTTCATATAATTTTATTTCATATGTGGCTATTTACTAAAGTGCATAATGGCATTTGTGCCAACTCTACATTATAATGTTTTTCATCTTCATTTGGTTTATTGAATGGCTAGCCATGATATGATTTTTCTCTTTTCAGGTGTGATTGGGGTAGGCTACTACTGTATCTCAAGGGGTTTCTCAGAGAAAGTCAGAGATACTGTGACAAAATTGGTGCCCCTGACACGCCGACTATGGCAGATGACCAAGATTAAAATGCTCCCTACCCCTGCAAAATTCCATTATGTGTTTAACCTTCGAGATCTTTCTAGGATCTGGCAGGGAATGCTGAACACTACTTCAGAGATCACCCAGGACCCGGATGTAAGTGACACCTTGGACAGAAAAACAAATAAAAAAAAAATATTGCTATTAATCATACATTCCAGATTATTAAAAAAATTTTTTTACTTGAACTATGAAAATATTTTGGGATGTTTCAACATGGGTATTCTTTTTCTACTGCTTTTCAATGAACATAAATAAGAAAAAAATTAAATATGTAAGAAAATTTCAATTCTAATTAAAATTAAATTAAATTTATGTTTAAGGAAATAGTATACACAATCATTTTCTAATGGCTAGAATAAAAGAGACAATTGATTTTCCCACCATAAGATGTTTTTTCTTATATTAAATAAGAAAACAATTACTATTGATTTTATTACATAGTAGTCTTTATATTTTAAGCTTGATATTTTAACCTAAAAAGTAATTATCTTTATAAATAAGATTTTGAGGTTAATCATTCATGATCTTTCATTTCTATGTAAGTAGATGCACTAAGAGAATTATATTTGTTGGTGAGACTGAAAAGAGGCAGCAGGGTAGACATTTCATTTAATAGAAAAGTGATCATTTGTACATACAGTTGGATATGACAGTTTCACCTGTGCCCCAACAGATAGCCTAATATACTCAGGCAAAGGCAGGATTGACCTCTTTTTCCTCCTTTCTAGAGCTGAGGAGGTAATTAAACAAATGGGTTTCAGGGGACTTCTTATAAACACACAGACACAGTTGAAATATCAATAAAACTATCATTAAACACATCAAGTGTTGACTATAAAACAAACAAACAAAATCTCTGCCCGAGATCCTTAGAGTATAGATCTGCACACTTACTGACTCTTGAAGACTAGATATTTTGGAGAAAACTCACTATCCTTATTACAGGGAATTGGGAGAAATTTAGCGCAGTAAACATTTTCACTCAACTTTTTCCTCAAAGTTATTTACATATTAGTGGAATTGCGGAATTTAGTTCTCAAAGATTACTCTTCGTTGTAGTCATTTTTGGTGCTTATCTTAAACCAGCAAAAACAATTCCAGCAATTGATATTATCATGAATTTTTGTCTTAACTAAATCATTGTATATATTTCACTAAATTCCTTTTATATTTAGGCAACCAAATAGCACTTTATCATTAGTAATGAAATGGCTTCAAAATCTTCTAACTTGTAGAATGTTACCAAGCTAAGAAATTTCCACCAATCATTCTATATCAAATAACGAGCTTAGTCAAACATTTGTTATTCTTGCTATAGAAACAGAAGTATTGACAATTTTCTCAACTTTGGGTTAATTTTGGGTCCTGGACTATTTGGACTAAGTGCTTCCTTTGTCCAGATAATCCAGATTTTTGTCACACATTTTCTTCACTTTATGTTACATAATTATACCTTTATAATATACATGAGAGTTGTTCATACATTATATATTTTATTATCCTTTGGTCAGATGAATGTAATTTACTACAAACCTAAGACTTTTACATAGACCATTAGCTCGTTGATTGATCAGGGTGATTTTTAATAGTTTAGTCTGATGATGTTTTCTTTTTAGTTTAGAGACTGCAAATGATTAGACTCCTTTCTATTTAATATACTTGAATAAGACCAAGCCAAGCATATTTTAACTTTAACTTTTTAAAGTATTGCATCTTAAATCAGGAAGGCTAATACTCTACAGTACTGTCAACCTGAATTCCCAATTATGGCATCATAGGAATTAATAATGCATTTTAATTATGCTTTCAACAGGATCTGTTAAAGCTGTGGAAGCATGAATGTAAACGTGTGATAGCTGATCGTTTCACGGTGTCCGATGATGTGACCTGGTTTGATAAAGCTTTAGTAAGTTTAGTAGAGGAGGAGTTTGGAGAAGAGAAAAGGCTCTTGGTGGATTGTGGAATTGACACTTATTTTGTGGATTTCTTGAGAGATGCACCTGAAACTACAGGTAAACTATTAGAACAGAATTGGGAATTCCCCAAAAGGGGTTCCTGAAATGGAAATTCGAAGACAGAAGGTTCAGTTTAGGGATGTTGAGTTTCTAGCTAGCCAACTTTATTGAAACGAACCTGGGACATAGCAAGTGTTCAATATATACAGAATGAATCAATAAATGCATAATCATGGAGTTGAAAGATGAATTATTTTTAGTCTGCCACTCTTGGACATTGACATTGGTCCAAGCAGGGTAGGGTAGGAGAGAGTGTACAGAACTTGTAGTCAGGCAGATAGAGCTGGATTTGAGGAAAGAATTCACTCCACATTAATGAGCTGGGCATCTTTGAGCTCTCTTGAACCTCATTCTCCTCATTTATAAAGATGGAAGTGCTAATATAGGCATTGTGTGCACTGTGGGGAATAAATGAAACATTACCTGTACAGTGGCTTGGGCACTGTAAAAGGCAGCAAACATAGCAACAATCATTATTATTTTTCAGGTAATCCCAAATGTTGAAAAGTAAAACCTTCAATTATATGAGATCATTAAATATAATTGAAAAGATAGGTGATGTGGAGCCAAGCTTTTGTGATGATGTCTCCAAGAAAAATGGAGCTGTACTTACTTTTCTTACGAAAAGAGGCAGTGCTCCAATTTTTTTCTGTCATTTAATAATCTCTTCTAGTACTGAGGATGAATTTTAAGTATATAATTTAAAAAACATGTTTAAATTGGAAATGATCAGACAGCCCCTCGCTAGATTTGATAATGATATGTGTGATCTATCAAAAGTTACTGAGTGACAAATGCAAAAAAGTATTTATTGCTGGCTATGCAGTTGGCATGATCCTCTACAGAAAGAAGCTGGTATATTTTGTTTTAAATCAGGTCAAACACATACAAAAATCCTGTAAGGGTGAGGGCGTTTTTGCAAGGAAATTAGAATGTATGTATTTTATTCCCTCTAATTCAGAAGCATGAATAATTAGATTATGACTTTCAAGGACCAAAGCACAACTGCCATATTTTTGGGGGCAGGAGAGGGTCTAGAGGTAAACACATAACCTTTTGTGACTTCAAAGCATTTTATTTCTTGAAGCTCCATTGAGCATTTTTGAAAGAGTGTGACTATGAAATTTGATTATGAAAGCTTTGCGGATAAGTCAGTCTTCATGATTATGTTAAATCAATTTTCTTGCTTTGTCATAAAAAGGTTAATATCCTATTATATTAGGACAAGGTCAATTGAAAATAATAATGTATTTGGAAGATCTACTCACTATTCTGGTACCTAGTAAATTTTTTTTTTACTGTGGCTAATGTTAATTGACAGTGAATTTATATATGCCAAGTGTAGCTCTTCCTTTGGCATTATGCTTTATAGTCAACACTGGCAAAGTGTTACACTGATATGTTTTTCAAATTAAAAACAACTATACTCATTTAAATATATCTTTTCCCTGTGAAATTATTCAATATGTTTAATTATTTAGGAAATTATCTTTTTATTTTCTCTCAACTCTTCAACCCCATTCCCTAATTCACTTCGATCCTTACCACTTACCTGAAATTTCTGAATAAAAAAAAATTTCCTGAGCAAATGCAATGACCTTTTAATTTTTATTTTTATTAAAAAATCATGTAATTCTTGACTTCCCTTGCTGGTTTTGATGTTAAAATACTCATTTTTTTTACTTTTATTTTGACCATTAAGCTAATGTCTCTGGGAATATCTTGAAATGGCAATATTCAATTGTGGGTTCAAATTCAGTTCAATGAATGCTACCTTATTTGAAATTGACTCTTTCTAGACAGGAAAGAACTAACATTGCATTTAATCACAAACTTCTTAACGCTTCTACACTGTTTTCTTTCTTCTAAAAATGCATACGGTAGCATTTTGATGAAAATAAAAGTGATTCAATGTTAAATTGTAGAGCTTTGAGTGCATTAGTTTAGGGTGAAAGAAGTGGTAAAGTGTTGGGATTTGAAACTTAACTGATTCTTCTTTCCCACCAAAGGTGAAACATCTGAGGAGGCTGATGCTGAAATGCCCAAAATTTATGAGCCAATTGAATCTTTTAATCACCTAAAAGAGCGTTTGAATATGTTCCTGCAGCTCTATAATGAGAGCGTCCGCGGTGCTGGCATGGACATGGTGTTCTTTGCAGATGCGATGGTTCACTTAGTCAAGGTACAGTAGTCACACGGAGTAGCGCCTTACCGAAGTGACAGACTCTTGGCTTCAAGCCGGAATCCTCTCCCCTTTTTATTTTCATCTCCTAGGAGAATTTTCAGTTTAAAAATAAACCCAATGCCATATTCCAATTTAATCTCTAAACTGAAGGCAACATGTCACACCTTAGAGGCTTGAAACAAGGACACGTGTACTTCAAATGTGTAATGTGATAATTTTATTCAGTGTTGCTATACAGCTTCCAGCTCAATGTTTGCACCATATAGGATGAATATGGTTGACATCTGAGTTCAAAGCATAAGCAATGTCTGCTTATTTTTGTATCATGCAAAGAATATCATATTAAAAGTAGTGCATAACCTTGAGGACATTACTCTCAGGGAAATCAACCAGACACAAAAGGGTAAATACTACATGATTTCACTCATATGAGGTACCTAGAGTAGTTAAAATAATAGAAACAGAAGGTAGAATGGAGGATGTTGGGGCTGTGTGGAGAAGGGACTGGGGGGTTATTGTTTAGTGGGGACAGAGTTTCTGTTTTGCAAGATGAAAAGAGTTTTGCAGATGGATGGTGGTGATGGTTGCACAACAAAGTGAATGTACTTAATGTTATTGAACTATACATTTAAAATGCTTATGATGGTAGGTTTTATGGGTATTTTACATGATTAAAATTAATAATTTAAAAAACAGCATATAAACATTTGACTTTGAGCAGATGATAATTCTGTTAGAATGAAATCTACCAAAAAAAGTATAATTTTCATTCTACTTTGTCATATGAATAATTACAATATTTATTTTTAGGACACAATTCTCAAAGATTGGAAAAAAAATATTATTTTACTTGAAAACTTATGTGATCTTACTTATCTATGGTGCAAGATAATGCCATTTAAAATATATTGTTGGCATTCTCACTTTGTTGATGTCAATTACTTTTCCAGATTATATCTTTTCAATTAGAAAGAAAACAATTTGAGATCGTCTTCCATGAATTAGGTTTAATCATGAGGAATGAGTACGTAATTACAAATTGTCACCTCTAAAAATTACTGCTTTTACAAAATGGAGAGGTTTTTAAGGTTGTCTAGCTAACCTTCCCTCTGAAAACAGGAAATGTCTCCCTGATCCTTTTCCCTGCAAGTAGGCAAGAAACGCTTTTCTGCAAGGTTGGAATTCCTCTGGGAAAGGAAGGATGACAGAAAGGCTATTCAAGTCTCCCCAGCATGAGGGCACTTAGCTAGGCAACTGTGAATTCTCAGAATCTGAGACATCTGCACTAAATTATGAGCCCCAAAGTTCTTCCAAAACCAAATATTAATAACATTTTGAAATCAGCTTCAAATTTATAGTTGATGAAGAGTCCAGTGTTTCAGGAAGAATACACATTTTGTCATATTTAATAATTAAGAGGAGGAAAACAAAGAGGAAATCTAATTTCATTTTTGTTGTTGTTTGTTTTTTTGAGTTGGAGTCTCCCTCCGTCACCCAGGCTGGAATGCAGTGGCACACTCACAGCCACCCCGATGTTTACCTATTGGATTCTGGCGATCCTTCCACCTCAGCCTTCCAAGTAGCTGGAACTACAGGCACGCACTACCATGCCCTGCTAATTTTTTGATTTATCGTAGAGATAAGGTCTCACCAAGTTCTCGAACCCATGAGCTCAGGCAATCCCCTTACCTCAGCCTCCCAAAGTGCTGGGATTATAGGCTTGAGCTGCTGCGCCTGGCCAACTCTTACTTTTCAACACAACTTATTCCCCCAGAGGGGATGCACCGTTCCTGGAAGTACTGCAATACCAGGTCAATGCGTGGAATGGACAGAGCAAGCTCCTATTCCATCTCCTAATTCCAAAAATCCAGGCGACTTCATGACAAATTGTCTTTTGGAGATGGAGTCTGATTGGCCTGGGATTTTATAACTCCAATTGAAGATGAGGTTATTTATGTGTCTTGTGCTTGAACAAGTTTGCCAGAACTCTCTCGCTGCCACCCCCTGCCCCATTTTACAGCCCAGAAAAGGAGCACTGCTGAGCCCTTTATTTTGTCTGGGTGTGACATTGGAGTCGTGGGTGGCTCAGCCCAGGGTCCTTGCTGGTGTCTTTTCTCACTCTTATCCTCTTGCCTGTCTGCTCTGGAATTGGCCAAATAATCTAGGACCAGAGACTTGGGCTGAAATGCTACATTCCTCTCCATCTTCCAGGCGGATCCTGCCTTCTTGTCTTCTCTGCATGGCACATTTACACTCAATGTCATGCAGTTGTGAGCCTTGAAATACATGACCTAGTTACAAGGCACGATAGAAGCCAAGAGACAGAACTGGAGACAAAAACTGCAGCCAAACAGGATGTGATATGAGACCGAGTGTATTTCTTAGCTCCTTTCTTAATTAAAGTCTCGATTTTCTTTCAACACACAGTATATCTCTGTGATACCTCTTTGGTGAAAGTTCAAACCATGGTGTGCATGTTGTTTCACGATCTAGTCCCTGCTTACCCACCAGCCTCCTGGGTCATGCTCTTGCCTAGTGTGTAATCCAGAAAGATGAACTGTTTATGGTTAAACACACTATAATCCTGGAACACCTCGCCAATATGCATTCCCTGTCTGTACTGCGTGGAGAGAGTTTATCTGTGTGCATGTCTGTTTCCCTACCAGAAGGTGGACTCTGTGAAGGTGGGTACACTGTCACAGGATGAGCAGCTGCTGAGATGATTACATAGGAGAATCTTGATACAGAGCTTGGAATTAGTGCAAGTCCCCAAAATAGCCCTAAACAACCTTTTGCTACTTCATCTGCTGTTTCTTTACCTGGTACTGAAGTTCTCACCCTACAGAGGCATCCCAGAATTTTTGCTGACCCTGAGATTTTGTGTGTCCTATTTCTCCTTCTTAGAAAGTAGCCTGAACCCTTCCTGGTATGACGTCTTTCTTTGTATAATAAACTTCTAGTCACTTTTCAAGATCCAGATCAAATTCCAGCTCTACACCTAAGACTTGCCTTGTCTAAGGGGCAATGTTTCCTTGGCATCCTGTTTCCATTTTTCTTATCTCTGGGCCAGTGTTCAACATGTTGCATTGTCCTCTGCTCCAGCACGAGTGCCTGCAGGGCTGAGTGGTCATCATTAATTCTTTTTTTTTGAGTTGGAGTCTCACTCTGTCCCCCAGGCTGGACTCCGGGGATCCTTCTGCATCAGCCTTCCAAGTTGCTGGAACTACAGGTGCACGCCACCACTCCTGGCTGATTTTTTAAAAAAAAATTTATTGTAGAGGTGAGGTCTCGCCAAGTTGCCGGGGCTGGTCTTGAACTCACGGGCTCAGGCAATCCACTCGCCTCGGCCTCCCAAAGTGCTGGGATTACAGGCTGAGCCACCGAGTCCAGCCATTATTAATTCTTAAATACATGCTAAGGAATGTAAAAAAATGCATCCAACAATCTAGATATAATAGGACAAAAATAGTCCTATTTGCTGGGTTCGGTGGTTCAGCCTGTAATCCCGCACTTTGGGAGGCTGAGGTGAGTTGATTGCCTGAGCCTGCGGGTTCGAGACCCACCTGGGCAACTTGGTGAGACTTCATCTCTACAATAAATAAAAAATTAGCCGGGCATGGTAGCGCACACCTGTAGTTCCAGCTACTTGGAAGGCTGAGGCGGAAGGATCGCCGGAGCCCAGCAGGTCGAGGCTGTAGTGGCCGGGAGTGGCCACTGCACTCCAGTCTGGGTGACAGAGTGAGACTCCAACTAAAAAAAAAAAAAAAGTCCTATTTGAAGGTTGTACTTGACTGTGTTTTCTCTTATAATCTCTGTTTTTAACTAGATTTTGAATTTTTTGAGTCTGCTTCTAAAGCCTTCTCTTTGTTTATGTATCTGTTTGTCAAACATGTTTTAAGGGTTTTCCTCACACCAGAAACTGGAAATGGAGCATTTTAATGTAAGATCTCAGCCCAATTCCAGGCAAAATTTTGGGAAAATGATTCCTTAATACCTAATTAACAAAATTTATATAAACCCCTAATATATTCACCCACATCAAACAAAGGAAATGATTATGGTTGAAAAGTGGCAACCAAGGAAAGACAAAGAAAGTTCTACTGTGGCCTCCGGTAGCTCCTACCTGCCCTGTTTGTGCCCCTTGTACCAGGGGAAGGTATGGCGAGACATGTATGACCCCCTCCCAGTATAATGACTTTGGGAACAATCACACAGAAGGGACGAGCTGGAGAATGGGAAAACGCTGTCCTGCAGGTTCTCAGGTCCACATAGACACAGGAGAAATGGTCTTTTCCCTCAGTTCACACTAAATTGAGGGAAATAACCCCAAATCTTCTATAGGAATAGAATATACCCCGGTGGAGGGAGGAGCTGGTGGAGAAAATTATGAGAAAGGATGCTCAACCGAACCTTGGCAAATGTAGAACCCTTGTCCAACTAATACAGGATAATAGGAAAGAGAGCAGAAATGTCAGAATTATACCTACCCTTGGAATACAGAGCATGCAGTTGATTAAAACATCCTCTCTGGGCATGGGGAAGTGACCCCTTCTAGGTCTCTCCCACCCTTTATCATTTGTCTAAGAAAAGTGGATATCACAGTGATATCCCTGGCTCAAACTGCACTTAAGAGGGAAAAGGAAATAATTATCACACACGGTAAAAAGAGTGTCAAGGGTAATTCCACACTGAATCCCTTCTAGGTGGGGCTGGAAGTCTGATGGCATAAGTAGTTCATTCAACACCCAATGCAGCCCAATAAACATGAACTTCTCCCATGGGGACTTGGAATGATCTGGGTCTACTGACCAGCGTGGAGTGGCCTCCTGACCCACCTGTAAAATCACTCTTGATAGATACCTTAGGTGTCATTGTCTTTCCCAAATAATAGGAGGGTGTTTGTGCTTCTTTTCTTTCTTTAAAAAAAAATTCCAGCTTGGTGGCTCAGCCTGTCATCCCAGCACTTTGGGAGGCAGAGGCGAGTGAATGACCTGAGCCCACAGGTTCGAGAACTGCCTGGGCAACTTGGCAAGACCTTGTCTCTACAATAAATCAAGAAATGAGCCGGGCATGGTAGTGCGCACCTATAGTTCCGGCTACTTGGAAGGCTGAGGCAGAAGGATCGCCGGAGCCCAGCAGATCAACACTGGGGTGGCCATGAGTGTGCCTCTGCACTCCAGCCTGGATGATGGAGTGAGAATTCAACTCAAAAGAAAAAAAAAAAAAAGAAATTAAAAAAATTCCAATGTCTATACTATATTTGGGGATTTTTCTTTCCTTCAGCGTACTCTCTAGCACTTTTCAAATGTGGAGGACATGTGGAATGCTGTGTGTTCCAAAGGTAGGCATTATTCTGACATTTCTGTTCTCTTTCCTGTCATACTGTGTTAGGTTGGGCAAACTAAAAGGAAACTTCAAAGTCCTCGTTATATAGCTCCTTGAAAATCCAAAGCAACCAAAGCCTGGGATGTGTGCTGAATTTCTATGTGGGTTTCCTCCTAGCTCTTTAAGGCATGGCCCGCTGTCACCAGTGCATCCCAAACACTGTTCTATTTCAGAAATGCCCTCATTCCTTCAACCAGTATATCTTTCAGATCTGATCTTGAGACACCTATGTCTTACAAAATAATTATTTGGCCATATGCTTATGTTGAATAAATAGGAAAAAATAGAATACTTACATGTATGCTTCTTCTGTTCCTTTTCTAGATCTCTCGGGTCATTTGTACTCCTCGGGGAAATGCCCTGTTGGTCGGGGTGGGCGGATCAGGAAAGCAGAGCCTGACAAGGTTGGCTTCCTTCATTGCTGGCTACGCTTCCTTCCAGATCACTCTGACAAGGTAAAAAGCTTTTACTTTAACTAACCTCAAATGGATTTTGATTAAAGGTGCTCAGAGGCCACTTGAAGTTAAGAATACATTTTTCTTATATATAAAGAGTCACAGTAATTTTCCCTCTTGAATGGAATGATTTATCATCTCCCCCTTTCAGCCACTGTTATGGGCCCCCCAAATTCCACATTAATATTTTGATTTTTGAAGTATATAAACCTCCCGTTTAGTGACTAGCTGCCTTCTTGTTTTTATGTTATGTATGACATGGGTATTCTTTTTAGTGCATTTTAGAAGAAGTATGACCCTATTTAATGCTAATTCAGATTTCAATAATGTTAATACAGTGGAAACATAGATGAAACATTTATATGGATTGACTCTTTCAAGCATTTAAAAATACTGATTGATTGAACTGAGGGTTTTCACTCTGTCATCCAGGTTAGAGTGCAGTGGCATGATCACATCTCACCTCCACCTTGACCTGCTGGGCTCAGGTGATCCTTTTACCTTAGCCTCTCAAGTAGCTGGGACTAACAGGTGCTTGCCAGCAAGTCTGGCTCATTTTTTATTTTTTGTAGAAACGAGGTCTTGCTATGTTGCCCAGACTGGTTTTGAACTTCTGGTGTCAAGCAGTCCTCCTTCCTTGGCTTCCCAAAGTGCTGGGATTACAGATATAAGTCACCACACCCAGCCCACGATATTTATTGAATACTCCTTGTGTGTCAGGCACTGGCCAAGTGAGCAAGAAAAATCTTGGAGGTCATCATGGAGCTTGCAGTAACTCAAGGTGGATGGATAGCTGAGCAAGCCATCCAGTAAGGTGTACTTGATAGGTACTATCTGTGATAAGGAAATAAATATGGGTCAAATCCTGGTGAAGCCTGAGGCAGGGGCTCCTAACCTAGCTCAAGAGATAATCAGAAAAGTCTTCCTGGAGAAAGTGATTAGAACAAAACCTCAACGTGAGCCAGACTTATCTCAGAGAAGAAGAGCAGTGAGGCATGTCCCAGGAGGAAGGATCAGTCTTGGAAGACATTAAACATGAATGAGTGTACAACATAAGGTGGACGGTGGGAAGGGAAGAGAAGTAGAGGTCTTTAAAGGACTGATAAAGAACTGAGACTTCATTCTAGAGTGATAGGAAACCATTGGTGAGTTGTCACTAGGGAGGATATGTCAAATTTTTATGTATAGAAAATGGATGGAAGGGTTCAAATTGGAAGAGTTATAAGACTGTCTCAGGGCTTAAGGCAAGCTATGGTGGTGTCATGAGTGGAGCAGTGAGAATGGAGGAATGGAGGGTGGAGATGCAAGGGATCATTAGGAAGTTGGAGTTTTTGGACTTGAGGCCTCCTGTTTTCTGGCTTGGGAAACTAGCTGGATGGTGTTGCTACTCATCAAGACAGGGAACCTCAAAGGAGTTGTCCTCATGTATGTGCGTACTACAGGGAGAAGACAGAATTAGTAAGAAAAGCAAGCATAAAGCAATAAACAGGAGTGACTCACAGAAGGGAAACAGATGAACCAACATCAGGTTAGAAGCAGGAGGCTGGTTTGGGAAATTTCACTGGGCTGAAAATTATTTGAGGTTCATTTCTAGGAGTGGGAGCAGGAAGTCTTACCTGTTGGGCATTGATGAGCAAAATATGCCTCTGACCAGTGTCATTGAGGGAGTTCCATAGACAGCTGCTAAGACAAAGGTGGAAAGTTGTTAACCACTGGATTTGGAGATCCAGATATTCAAGCTGTTGTTACAGTTTGAGCTTGGTCTGAATTATAAGGTTCTTCTTGGAGAATAAATCTAAAGATGGTTGTTTTGTTCAAATACTAGGACAGAAAGAAATAATTCTAGTTACCTTATACATAATTCTTCTGGTTTATGGATAGAAGTTGAGTAAGATAAGAAGATAACCTGCATAGGAACAGGACTAGATTCTGAGATTTTTGTTCCTCACATTTGTATAAAACCTTGTAGTTTTCAAAGCACTTTTATATGAATGCGCTAATTTGATCTTAAAAGAGTTTTGTGAGTTAGTAGGGCAGATAGCAATAGCCCATCCTACAGCTGAAACCTGGGGAGGCTATAAATTGCCCAATAGCCTAGACCTAGCTGATTATAGGATTTCTGGTTTCTTCTCTGGTATGACTTTGATTACATCACAGTGCCTCAGCAGTCATACCCTACCACGACTCTCACTGTGGTAAATTAGTTCCTCTGCATGTTGTACTTGGAATGACCCATTACTGATGGGATGAAAGGCTGAGGTCTTCCTTTCCTCCTCATAGCCTTCAAGACATTTTCCTACCCCTTAAGACACACAGCCATGTGGACAAGGCTGGGATGCAAGAACCTGCCATTTGGGAAGCACATCTATTTGTTAGAATTCTCAGGTCATATTATTTGAGGCAGTGGGCCCTTGAGATGCAAGAGACTGGCTTGAAAGTTTCCCCCATATCACAAGAAACTGGGAGAGATGTTTTCCTTTGAATTTTTTCTTTTTTTAAAGGAGGATTGTGTCCTTGAAATGTTTTCTTTTCGGATCTCTTGTATCTCACTTCTCTAGATGTCTTCTAGAAGTATTGATGCATGGTTGTGGTATTTCCAGTTCTAGGATTGAGGTTATGGAACTTAGAAAAAACAAAGCTAAGTAGCTTTCAAAAAAAGAGCTTATAGAAATTTGCTCCTGTGCTCTGAATTTTGAGTTTATTTAATGACTCAAAGTACAAATAATAATTTAGCAAGTCTGAGTCTCCAGGATTGGAATAGCCTTATCTATACTTCTGTCAGTAATGGACTACTTCATGGTGGGACCTCTCTAATATTTCTTGATTGTAGGCTGACTTCCACCTAAGGATTGCTTTTGTTATTGAAATAATTTTTAGAGTGGGATATTTAATAACATTTCTAATTATCCTACTACAGCATACTGATTGCTCAGAAAATGAACTCTTATGTAGACTACAAAGATGCAATGGTAATCATGGTGTTGGGATGAGGAAGCCATTGTTTATAACAGGACATTTCCCTTGCTCCATATAATCAAAGCTTGAATTAATTTAGTTTAGTTTAGTTTGTGGGATATCTTCTCAAATACCAGTTGCCAATTAGATACCAATAATCTAATCTGACTTTTCTATTATCATTGCCAAAAAATATTTTCAAAGTGATACATATACACATTCAAGTTACATTAGGTTGTGACAGAAATTCTATTTTTCTTTTGGATTGACTTTTCACTCTAGTGCTTTTTTGTGTAAAAACACTAATTATAATGTTTTATGAAATGTGGAATTTAAAACAATCAATTAATCAGTAACATTCATGTGCAATACATACTTGTCTGAAGGGAAAAAAACAGCATTTTTTGTTAGCTCAATAGCATAAAGCATGGTTATAAGGTTCTTTCTTTTCCACAAAAATACTTTAGCTAATGACACAATGGCAATATTTCTTTAGATCCTACAATACATCAAATCTGATGGAAGATCTGAAGGGTTTGTATAGAACGGCTGGTCAGCAAGGCAAAGGAATCACTTTTATTTTCACAGACAATGAGATTAAAGATGAATCATTTCTGGAATATATGAACAATGTTTTATCATCGGGTGAGGTAGGTGCTCATTTATTCTTCATGTGTTTTGTCTCTTAGATTTCCTCCAACTTAAAGTTCTCCATATTTCCTTCCATTGGAGTTTTGAATAAGTGCTATTGGGGATTAGGTGATCAGTATGAAGAATGGCTTTTTCTATTTGGTCTTTGAAGAATAAAACTCCTCATCAAAATGCTGAGCTAAGCATTTAAAACGACAATGAATGCTCCGAGTGACAAGAGAAAAAACAGAGGAGGGAGGTTAGAAGGAAAACTGATTAGTTTTTTGGTGTGTTCATTTACCCTTTTCCAGGCTACAACTTTGCAGTTAATAATAGAATCAGGCCAGGTACAAGGGCACACACCTGTAATCCCAGCACTTTGGGAGACCAAGGAGGGAGGATTGCTTGAGGCCAGAAGTTTGAGACCAGCCTGGATGTGTCTAAAGTCCCAGCTACTAGGGAGGCTGAGGCGGAAGGATTTCCTGAGTCTGGGAGGTTGAGGCTGTGGTGAGCTGTGATCATGACACAGCACTCCAGCCTGGGCGACAGAGTGAGACCCTGAATTAAAAAAAAATTATTTGTGTATTTTAAAATGTAATGTATTTCATCTTGAACAATTTCAGTCAATTATCTGAAGAACACAAATCATTTAAGAATGCAAATGGGGGAAAGACATTATATATACTATGCTCTGTATTTTGATTTGTTTTCATTTGATTCCTGAATTTGCATGCCTGTACTTCTGTTTAAGGTCTCCAACCTATTTGCTCGAGATGAAATTGATGAGATTAGTAGCGATCTGACATCAGTCATGAAAAAGGAATACCCCCGGCGCCCTCCTACCAATGAGAACCTGTATGACTACTTCATGAGCCGAGTTCGAAAGAACCTCCATATTGTGCTCTGCTTCTCACCAGTGGGGGAGAAATTTCGAAACCGAGCTTTGAAGTTCCCTGCCCTTATTTCTGGATGCACTATTGACTGGTTCAGCCGATGGCCCAAGGATGCTTTAATTGCTGGTAAGTATGGTGAAAATATTTATGTCTGTGTTTCTGGTTTTCAATTTTTATTTAAGTTCTGTGCTATTTGCTGTTTCTATACTGGGTTGAGACAGCTCACTTTGTCCAACTTTTTTTTTTTTTTTTTTAGTTGGGGTCTCACAGGATTATGGCTCACTGCAGCCTCAACCTCCTGGACTCAAGCGATCCTTTTGCCTCAGCCTCCTGAATAGCCGGAACTACAGGCACATGCCACCATGTACGGCTGGTTTTAAAAATTTTTTTGTAGAGACAAGGTCTTACTATGTTGCCTAGACTGGTCTTGAACTCTTGGGCTCAGGCAGTCACCCTGCCTCAGCCTCCCAAAGTGCTGGGATTGCAGGGGTGAGCCACCACACCTGGCCACTTTGTCCAGAGTTTCAGGATTTCTCTTACAAGATGGTGCTCTTTCTTATTTAGTAGATAATTTTTCCCAGAGCGTGGTTTTCAGAAAATGGGGTCTTCAGTTTGTACCCCCTCAGGTTTATGTTGAAAGATTTTAGCTTTTTCAGTGATGCTTGAAGCCTTTGCCTCAATTGGCTTTGCTTCTGGAATGTCACGGGAAGGCACCGAGGTTTTAATATCCTGGATAGCATTTGTGTTTTTCTTAAGTGGACTTGTCAACCCAAGAGTAGTTAAACCCAAATACCTCTTGGACATTTCCTTCTTGTGGCTGCAGTGCTGGAAGTTAAAGAGGAAAACATTACCTAGCACTCCTCTACTGGTTTCTGTCCTTGGCAAAGGATGTTAACCAGAGTGATCTCTGATGGGGCCCTTGCTGCTTCTACTCCCTTTTAATCTTCCAAGCCATGGAACACGAATGCTTCCTTACACTATACTTAAAACTGGAACAGAAAAGTAGTACAGGAGATGTTAGAGAGCATACATTTAGCACATTTAGTTTTTTTTTTTTAAGCTTTTGGTGGGAAATTAGCTGTGGGCTTTTTTTTTTCTTTTTTTTTAACAGAATGTCACTCTGTTGTCCAGGCTGGAGAGCAATAGTGTAGTCACTGCTCACTGCAGCCTCTGACTCCTGGCCTCATGTGATTCTTCTGCTGCAGCCTCCTGTGTAACTAGGACTACAGGTGTGCACCATCATGCCTGGCTAATTTAATTGAATTTACTTTGTAGAGACGAGGTCTTGCTGTGTTGCCAAGTCTGGTCTCAAACTCTTGGTTTCAAGCAATCCCCTCACCTTGGCCTCCCAAAGTGTTAAGATTATAGGCTTGGGCCACCATGCCTGGCCTATCTGTGGATATTTTAAAATATGCAAATACTTGGGTCTTATCCCTGACCCCTACATCAGAACCTCAGGAGAACCTTGATTTAGGGTAGTAGTTTTCAAACTCTGTCTGTTTCTTTTTTATGTTTAAAGCAGACAAGCCTTATTTTCTATGATACCTTACAGGTGGCTCTAACAGACAAAATGGTGAAAAGTGGAAGGGAGGAGGAAGCTTCTTGGAGCCTTGCCCACTTACCCTTCTTCCTGCCTCCCCCACCGCTGCTTCTGCAGCTCTTTGGTATCCCGTCTGAAAATGACTGAGTAACCCATCTCCTGTACTTTAGAGAAGGAGGAACAGGACAGAGGGAAGTTGAGGGAATATTAGAGGTAGAAAAAACCAGTAAGATCAGTACTGAGACAACAACTCAAGTTTCCTTCTTTCTTATCTATCTATCTATCTATCTATCTATCTATCTATCATCTATCTATATCATCTTTATCATCTATCTATCATCTCTATCTATCCTCTATCATACCTATCTATCATGTATCTATCATCTCTATCATCTATCTTCTATCTATCATCTATTATCTATCTATGTATCTATCTCTCTATCATCTTTATCATCTATCTATCATCTATCATCTCTATCTAATCTATCCATCATCTATCTCTATCTCTCTCTTTTTTAAAGACATCTGCCTAGCAAATTCTGCTTATTCATTTTATTTTATTTTTATTTTAGATTTAGGGGCAAACATGCAGGTTTGTTACATGGGCATGTTGTGTGATGGTGATGTTTGGGCTTCTACTGAGGCCATCATCCAAATGGTGAGCATGCTGCCCAATAGATAGTTTTTCAATAGTTTTTCAACCCTTGCCCCATCTTTCCCTCACATGCTTATGTCCATGTGTATCCAGTGTTTAGCTCCTACTTACAAATGAGAACATGCAATAATTTGTTTTCTGTTTCTGTGTTAATTCCCTTAGAATAATGGCTTGCACCTGTATCTCTGTTGCTGCAAAACACATGATTTTTTTTAATGACTGCATAGTATTCCATGGTACATTGTACCACACTTTCTTTATCCAGTCCACTGTTGGTGAGCACCGAAGTTGGTTCCATGTCTTTGCTATTGTGAATAGTGCTGTGATAAACATATGAGTGCAGGTGTCTCTTTGGTAGAATGATTTATGCTCCTTTGGGTGTTTACCTAGTAGTGGGAATGCTATTTTTAGTTCTTTGAGAAATCTTCCTGCTTTCCACAGGGGCCGAACTAGCTTACATTTCCACTAACAGGGTAGTAGCGTTCCCTTTTCTTTGCAGCCTTGCCAACATCTGTTGTATTTTGACTTATTAATAATAGCCATTCTGACTGGTATGAGATGGTATCTCATTTTGGTTTTTATTTGCTTTTCTCTGATGATTAGTAAAGCTTTGTCCTCAGAATATCACTATTGACAATATTGGTTGTCCAATCAATATTGTCAATAGTGAACTGTGCTGTGCATTTGTATTTCAAATGTTAAAAAACTAAATGTACAGCATAGTTCTCTCTTTTGTTTTATGAGGTTTGAGAAAAAAACAGTGATTTAAAATTTAAAGACCCATAAAAATGTAAATGCAACTAGAGGTAAGAGTTTAAAACTCCTTGAAGTAGGATATACATACAGAGCCCAAACAAGAGTATTTTAGAGCTATATTAAAGTTTACTGTGAAATATGATTATCACCATGTAAGCATGTGTCAAAATGCCATGCAAGGTGTTATCATTAACAACAAAAATAACAGTTTTAGGTGACAGATACTGTAATATGCCATAATTAAGATGATTTAATTTAAATGTGGAACCCCTCCTGCTAAGTGCCTATTTCAGTCATCCTTTCTTTTATAAGACAGAGGTCTTATTGATCCTTACTTGGTTAATTTTTCACAAATTGGAACCATCCTTTTAAATCTCATCACATCAACCCAAACCAAAATCACAAGGAGGGCAAAGGAACTGTCATTTCTGTGTCCCCAGTTCTAGCAAGTGTCCTGACCTTCATGCATGGATCTATTTGTTCATTTATTCAAAACATATTTAGTGAGCTTCCTGTCTTTATGGAGGCAGACACATTGGAGGGCAAGGCCAGACAGATTAATTTTTTTACTTTGTATTCTCTCACCAGGAAGGCTTAGCCATAGTGTCCTGTATGATATGCCCTATCAGTTTTTATCTCCAATCTAGTCTGTCTCCTGGCTTGAAATCTGTGCACCCCACTGCCTGCTGGACCCATTCTCTTGGATGTTTCACTGGCTCCTTAAACTCAAAATGTCTGTAACTTAACCGGTTCTCCTCTGGTTTCTCCTCAGGAAGTTCCACCAACTTTCATCAAACTAGGCAATGAAAGATCTCTTTATCTTCGATACCTCTCCTTCCTTCAACTCTCAAGGCTTACCTGTTACCAAATCATGCCAACTTAGGTTTTAAATATTGGTGGAATCTATCCAACTCTCCCTTTCACTGACATCCTTGACCAAACTATCATTGTTGCTCACCTGGAAAACCCAAATAGCTTTCTAATGATCTTTCCACCTCCTTCACATGTCTCCCATTCATTTCACACTGAAAACAGAATAGTGGTAAGAGCATGAACCCAATCACATTTATTTCTGTATAAAAATTTCCATGTTTATTCCCATTATTCCTAGGAAAAAGAGCACGGCCTTTGGCACGGCCTTCATGTCTGGGAAGAGCTAGCTCTATCTACCTCCCCAGCCTTTCCTGAGGTCACTTTTTCTTCCTCCTCTGTTTTCCTGGATCCTTGAACATGCAATTTTTTTTTTTGTCCCATTCAATGCCCTCCTCCTCCCATTCCTCCCTGCATGCTACTTCTTTGTCTGCATAATGCTGGCTCAGTTAAATGTCATCTCCTCAGGGAAACCTTCCTCTGTTTCTGCCATTTCCCCACTAAGCCTGGTTCTCTGTTATCTGTTTCATAGCATTCTGTGCTTTTCCTTCCACGTACACAGTTGGTAATTTATGTATCTACTTGTGTGATTTACTTGAAGAATGATTATCTGTCCTACTAGACTAAAAATTCCATGAGATCAAAAACTACATATCTTTTGCTCATAATTTCAGCAGGTACTGGTGTTATACTTGTGATGTTGAATGAATGAATCAGATTGTGTAAAAATTCTTCATCTTCCCACATTATGGTCCTAACTTGCTTGCAGTCTTTCTCTAACTCAGTACAAACCTTCTCTCTTTTTTCTTCAGATATGCCTCTTTGTCCTCTGAATGTGCTTTAATCAACCTTATCTTACTACACGTCCCCATACAAAGAATGTTCTTCTTCATCTTTTTTGTTCATGCAAGTTTCAAAGCTTACTCAAGACATCACATCTTTCAATCCTCCTCTGTTCATTTAGGAATACTTAAAAATTCCCCACTTTTTTTTGGACCCCCTATATCTTTAACACTCATACTTTTCATAATTAAATTTAAATCTTTTAAAATCTTTTGATGACTGGTAACCTTTTGTGGTTATATCTCCAAATTAGTCTATTTCCAGCCTGCATACTATATGAATATTTAGTTCTTTGCTAGTTGTAGTAATGGGTAAAATGTTAAAAGACTAAAGACATGGTTCCTTTCTTCCATAAATAGAAAATCTTATTGGGAAAACCAATGTTTACACACCTAATGCTAACCTGCCTTATGTTATTTTTAAAGAATACCATCTGTGGGTATTAGAAGTGCTTAACTTAGGGATTTGAGGGTTATTTATTCATTTTAGAAAATTAGCAATAGAGTTTCTAGAAAAACTATTATTTAAATTGCCTTAAGAATTCAGATTCTGAATTCAATTATTATCCTCAGCTATGTCTAGAAGGAAATATATGATTTTGCTTGTGCTAGCATTTCATTAAATTATAATAAATATTTTCAGTCAAATAAAATTATTAAATTATTGTTTTTCTAATTTAAAGAAACTCCGAAGATTAATATCAGATTTAGTACTTTAATTAGTACTTTTGAAACAAAAGTGAGTTTTATATGTGTGAATTTAAATGGACTGAATCTCTTGATGAAACATTTAAAGACATATATGCTTTGTTTTATGTTGTAAAATCCCTGAAGGTAGCCCCCGGTATTGGGGATTGAATGTTAAAGATGACAGGAGGGCTTTTTTATAGCCTCCTGACTGAGTCTCAGCAGGCTTGGGCCACTCTAAGAGGGAGTGTTCTGATCCTTTATACAACCTTTCCTGCAGCAGAGATTGTGAGTCTGTGGAAAAATATACTTAAAACCCATGCCGTTTTTATTCTCTTTGACTTTTTGAAGAGACAAAAAGGCAACTTGCTTATAAACAAAAAGGTTACCATTATCGATACTGTCTGCCTACATAAAAAAGAAAACAAATTATTATGTGGTAAATTCAAGGAGCTTTTCAAAAAGTGGGAACTTCCTTGAGGATGTTCCATAATGTCAAGTGAAACACTTAGCACTGTGCCTGGCACATGGTAAATATTGCAGCCATTATGGTTAACATCTGTAAATATTGTGTCATAGGTAATCATTATTTTGTTTTCAGTGCTCAGATTTAAACTTTCTAGAATGTATATTGTTCTTTGTACTGGTTTCTTAACTTATGTAAGAAAATATAGCTTCTGATTATTAGTATAATTATTATTTTTGAGTTGGAGTCTCACTCTGTTGCCCAGGCTGGAGTGCAGTGCCACACTCACAGCCACACAGCCTCAACTAACTGGCCTCAGGCGATCCTTCCATCTTAGCTTTCCAAATAGCTGGAACTATAGATGCACACCACCACGCCTGGCTAATTTTTGTGATTTATTGTAGAGATGAGGTCTCACCAAGTTGCTCAGGCTGGTCTCGAACCCCTGGGCTCAGGAAATCCTTTTACCTTGGCCTCCCAAAGTGCTGGGATTACAAGCTGAGCCACTGCACCCAGGCCCAATTATTTTAATTATTACCTTTCAGTACATGGTAAAGTGTATTTGTAACCAAGCTGATGAAACACCTCTATCATTTACATAGATGTAAATACTGCCTAAAAATAACAGCATTAAGAACTGAATTTAGTGATCAACTATTAATGTGGATAGATACCATTTTTATGTCTTTGCCAACTATCACCTGTTAGGCTTGCCTATTTGATTCTTTTTATTCCTCTCCCATTTTGTTGTGCATATTTTTATTTACAACTCTTAGGTACATAGGCCATGTGTTCTAAGATAAGTAAAAATAGTTGAGATAATTTTTATTTTATTTATTTATTTATCTATTTATTTAATGGAGTCTCACTCTGTTGCCCAGGCTGGAGTACAGTGGCACACTTCTGGCCACTGCAGCCTCGACCTGCTGGGCTCAGGTGATCCTTCCGCCTCAGCCTTCCAAATAGCTGGAACTATTTGGCGCGCACTACCACGCCCAGCTAAATTTTTGATTTATTGTAGAGATGAGGGCTTACCATGTTGTCAGGCTGGTCTCGAACCCACAGTCTCAGGAAATCCTCTCTCCTCGGCCTCCCAAAGGCTGGAGCCACTGCACCTGACCTGTTGTGATAATTTTTAACTGCATTATGCATAACACTTGTAAATTCCTTGGGATAGAGACCAAGTTTTATAGTTCTCTTTCATTCCATGTTACCCATCATAGTGGGTGGCTCTGTAGCAGGCATTCAACATATTTGTGGTGACTGATTAGCTCTGACTTTATGGCCTATTCTTATAGCAGGAAATGCTGTCTTAGAATCAGTCCCCTGTTTGACACCATGGGAAAGGTAAAAGTCTCCAATAGGAGACTTATACCCAAACATTTTTAAACAACACCGTATATTAGAGCTGACCACAAAAGCCTGGTTGCCACATTTAAGAACAAGATGACCTAGGCATACAAAAAATTAGTGATGAACACTTCCACATGCCAAATGCAGTCAGAGCCTGAGGGAATTAAGGGTATGACAGGTTCTGAGTAACAAAATAAATGAAATTGTTAAATATGAATACCAGGTGGGCACTGATTTCTGAGTTATTGGTGCCATTTTGTCCTTATGTAAACCATAAAACATGTTGACTGCTGACCAGAACCTGCAGCTCTATAAAAGAGACTTCTCTGCACAAGCACTAGAAAACAAAAATGATGATAGGCTTAAAGTTTTTCTTAAAATATAGTTTTATATATAAAACACAAAATAAAACTGTTGATGTTGTAGGCCTGAGGCCAACAATGCAGACATAGATCTTCCTAGCTGGGGCTACAAAAAGGGTATGCAGTCCTAAGAAATGTTCAAGTCTTTAAAAAATAACCAGTTAACATTAAAAATGGCAATTCACATTCACATGCCACACACTTTCATTCTTATTCTTTCTAGTGTCCGAACACTTCCTCTCTTCCTATGATATTGACTGCAGTCTGGTAACCAAGAGGGAGGTGGTCCAGTGCATGGGCTCCTTCCAAGATGGGGTGGCCGAGAAGTGTGCTGATTATTTCCAGAGATTTCGACGTTCTACCCATGTGACACCCAAATCATACCTCTCCTTTATCCAGGGCTATAAGTTCATATATGCAGAAAAACATGTGGAAGTGCAGACCCTGGCCAACAGGTGAGTGGGAAGTTCAAATATAAAGTTATGTTCTAGCAGTGGCTCTCCACCTGAGCCAAACTTGCCCCTAGTGGACATTTTGCAATGATCGGAGACATTTTCATGTGTCACAAGTGGAATGGCAGGACGGGAAGGGGTGCTACTGACATTTAGTAAGTAGAGACCAGGGATGCTACCAAATACCCTGCAGTGCACAGAATAGCCCCACAGCAAGTATTATCCAATCCAAAATGTCAATAGTGCTGAGGTTGAGAAACCCTCCTCTAGAGGCTATTCAGAGGATTATTCCATGAATCCTAGGGACTTTGTCATTGCTCAATAGACTTTAGGTGTTTAAAGCCCTGTCATGGAGGAAGGAAAAGAAATAACTCTTGTTTTTCAAATGAGACCAAGGAAGTTAAAAGAAGAAAGACTTGGGCTCAAGGAGAGAAACAAATTTGAAGCTATCAGAACAGCCTTGAAATGGACCTAGATGCCCATCTGAGCCTGGATTTTGTGTGGCCTATGATTTTCTATGATATTGATTAGACATAAGGTTGGAAATAATAGACTTGGAAGGGAGTTGAGAATGTAAACATCCCCTTCTCTCTTCTCTTGTCTCTTTCTCCACATTCTTTCTGAGTGACTGAGAGCAAAGAGCCTGATCAATGTATATATTCACCACCCAGGGAATACTCTGCTATCCTTAAGTTTGTTCTAAATGTCACTGTGCTTTTCTGACAAGTCAGATCTTCTACCTGAATATGCCCAGAGTCAGCTGTGATTGCTTTGTGAGGGATCCCTGGGTGGATGATTGCACTTTATAACTCTGAGGGCTACCATCTTTTAAGCTCATGTTATTTAAGGCTCAGATGGGCATCTAGGTCCATTTCAAGGCTGTTCTGATGGCTTCAAATTTGTTTCTCCCCTTGAGCCCAAGTCTTTCTTCTTTTAACTTCCTTGGTCTCATTTGAAAAACAAGAGTTATTTCTTTTCTTTCCTCCATGACAGGGCTTTAAACACCTAAAGTCTATTGTCATTTAGCCTAATGTCATGAAGCATGTTTCCTGTATGATACAGATCCTAGACCCCCTGTTTTATTCACCATTTCATGGAGCATGTTCCAGTAGTTCACTCTTCCCACACATGATCTATGAAGAACATGTATGTTGTCAATCTGGAGTCAAGCATGGTCTTACAGCATTTTTGTTAAGCCCTCTTGGGTTTGCTAGTTGTGTACACTCATTCTTCAAATATAATCATCACTACTCACTAATGGACCGATATTTGGGAAATATGGCCAAGTACTCCACATTTTAACGTTTTTTACTTGTATTTTTCAATCTCAGAATGAATACTGGATTGGAAAAGCTGAAAGAAGCTTCAGAGTCTGTTGCAGCCTTGAGCAAAGAACTAGAAGTGAAAGAAAAGGAGCTACAAGTGGCCAATGAGAAAGCTGACACAGTGGGTGAACATTTACACATGTGCCATATTCCTCTTGAATTCCCAGTTTGCAAATGTATATGTGTATATTCACTAAGTTTTGACTGTGGAAGCATACATTAGTTATTTCCATTGGAATGAGGTACTCGTGACTTTATGTATGAAAATTTGGTTAAGTAGATAAGATAACAAATGAAGGCAAAAGTGTGCATGTTCAAAAAGCTGGGTCTTTGGTGATTTTTGATGAGATTTTTCTTTTTTTTGCTTTTTATTGAATTAGGTCTTAAAAGAAGTGACGATGAAAGCGCAGGCTGCTGAAAAGGTCAAGGCTGAAGTACAGAAGGTGAAGGACAAAGCCCAGGCTATTGTAGATGGCATCTCTAAAGATAAAGCCATCGCAGAGGAAAAACTGGAAGCGGCAAAACCAGCTTTAGAAGAAGCAGAAACTGCGTTGCAGGTAAATCTATGCTTTACGACAGATGTCAACTTTAGGGCCTAGGAGGAAGACTAAGGTTTTTTAAAAAAAAGATGAATACTAATAAGGAAATGCTCTACTGGTCCAGACCAAAGCTCTGTCCACTGGAATGATTTCAAGTAATAGTTTCTGCTTGGAGGCTTCATTAGCTTTTTATAAGTTTTATAAGTTTTGTAAATGCTATTTAGTGTCTCATTCTTCTCACTCAAGAATGATGGGTTGTGCCATATACTGGTGGCCAAGAGTCCTGGGTTCTTATTTCAACTGTTGTCAGCTATGCAGTGTTGGGAAAGTCACATCAACTTTCTGAAATAACATTTTCTCACATACTTATTGAGGACACTGGAAGAGGTGATCTGTAAGCTACAACATTCTCTATCTATGAATTATACAAATAAAGAACCATTGATCAGACATAGCTCATTAATGACAGAGTTTGAGCAGGCTTCTGACACAGTGAAACAATGCAACTCTATGGCATTAATGGAAATTGTGAAATTGCAAAGGAGGTTGGATTCCGAGAAAATACAGTTATTTTAGTGAACTAGAGCACACTTTAAATGGTTGTCCAGTTTTTCTTTTTTGATAGGAGTCTCACTCTGTCCGCCCAGGCTAGAGTGCAGTGGTACACTCATGGCCACCGCAACCTCAACCTACTGGGCTCAGTTGATCCTTCTGCCTCAGCCTTCCAAGTAGCTGGAACCACAGGCATATGCCACCATGCCCGGCTAATTTTTGATTTATTGTGGAGACGAGGTCTCTCCATGTTGCTTAAACTGGTCTCAAACCCCTGAACTGAGGCAATCCTCTCATCTCCGCCTCCCAAAGTGCTGGAATTACAGGTTTGAGCCACTGTGCCTGGCCACTGGTCCAGTTTTAAGACTCAGTGTATACTAAGAGAGTTCCAGGTACGTCCAAACTCTAACATTTTGACATCAGGTTACACAAATCTATACAAGTAAGATAACAAATCTTATTTGTGCAAGGAATGCCTCTTCCTACCTCAATACTAATCTGACTTTAACCAATTCAAACCAAAAATAAAAAATACCTCCAGATGTTAGATAACTGTTATATTCTATAGTGTATGGGAGATTATATAACAGTCATATTGCTTTGCCTGCAGAGAAAAGGAGATGTTAATACTTTGCTGAAACAGATTAAGTTTCAGATCTGCCCCCTGCCTTGAACTCTTTTTACCCGGGTACCCAACAAAGCAGAGCACGATTCTGTTTGAAGATTCTTTTTAAAGCTAAAGTAAAATAAGTATGCCCAGTTCTTACATTTTGTATTAGTTTAATTTGACCCTAGTTTCCCCACTGGCTGCTATTCTATTTCTCTCTTTCTTTTTATAGGCACACATCTCAAATAAATGTCTATCTGCCATTTCCAGTTCTTTGCCACACATTCTCCTTAACTTCCAGCTGTCTTACTTTCACAAATGCTGGTATAGTAAAGCAAACCTTTTCAAAGTGTATGGTTGCATTTCTAATTTACCAAATTCAGTGTTTTTTCTTTTTCCTCAGCCTTCAGAATAAAGATCATTAGCTTTGATGAGAAGGTCTTTGGTTTCCATCTTTTGACAGGAGGGATGGCAACAGGTTTTCAGGACCTGGAAGGAATGAATATACTCGTATACTATTTGTCCCAGAAAAGGGATTGGATCAAATTCTTCTATTTAATATTTTTCCAATATTTATTCCATAAATAGCTGATGAGATAGGGCAGTTACTATCAACCAAAATGGATCTGTGCAACTATTAATTAATTGACTCTGTAAAAGTATCTGTACCAGAAATGGAATGGAACTTTTCTGAGAGAGAGCTTAGTAAAATTCATATTGCTCAAGTTCCTTCGTTTAAAGGTCAGTTCCCAGCTAAGAAGCCTCTAATTATTCAATCTGTCAGCCCTGCGGCTACCCTCTGGTGTCAGTCCACGGTGACACATCTGAGTTGCTCAAGAGAGAGAGGCAGATTCTTGACCTACATAGCTAATGAGTAAAAAGCACTGCAAATACTGTAGTTTTTCTGGTTTTGAACCCCCGTATCTACTTATGGGCTGAGTATTTTTTTTTTTCTTTCAGATTATACTTTTTCACCTCTCTGCACAAAGTGAACTAAGAAGTTTTAGGGAAGTTGCAACTCCTTGTCTGCTCACCAACATTTCTCTCCTCTCACTGTCAGTTTGAATAGTAAAGAATTTGAACTTTTTGGGACATGGGATTAAATATGTGTCTAGAGCTCATGACTCTGCATCTAACTTAAAACCGTTTTGTGTCCTCTGCTGAAATAGCAGCATTTAGACATGAAAGGTTTGCTCATCTGCACTTCCTTATCTGAGATTGGATGGTCTCCTTTCATCCCCCAGACCATTAAGCCTTCCGACATCGCCACTGTCCGCACGTTGGGCCGACCCCCTCACCTCATCATGCGAATCATGGATTGTGTGCTGCTGCTGTTTCAAAGGAAAGTCAATGCCGTGAAAACTGACCTGGAAAAAGGCTGTACTGTTCCTTCCTGGCAGGAATCTTTAAAACTGATGACTGCAGGGAACTTTTTACAGAACTTGCAGGTCTGTAGTTCAACAGTGTTGGGCTGAGAGGGAACTTCGTCTTCAATGGGGTATCTGAGTCCTTTAGTAGAATAAGTTTCTAAAAAGAATTCACTCTACATATATATTTTTTTTAGAGTAGAATTTCCTTTTTCAAATATAAGACATTATAAACATTAGAACTTTTCCTGACAGATTTTAGTTGTATTGAAGCATCATTGATGATAGGTATACGTCAATAAAAGTAAGAAAAAACATTTTAAGGAGGCAATATGGATGTATATTATATGCATATGAAAACAAACATATACATATATTTATGTTTTGTAGTCCTCAGTAGTAATTTTTTCAGTATTAATTTACATCTTTTTAATTTTATGAGATAGAACTTACATATAATAAAATATTCAAATTTCAAATGTACATCTTGAATATTTACACATGTATATACCTATTGGTGATGACCGAAGGAAAAATATATATTTCCATACTCTAGAAATCTCTCTTGAGCCTCAAACCACTAAAAAAAAAACTCCCTTAAGATAATTATTATTCTGACATTTATCCAGATAATTAGTTTTGCCTGTTTTGAAATGTGCATATATGATATCATCTCATATGATTACTTTTGTTTTCACTTCTTCATTCAACATGTCTATGAGATTCATTCTTATTTTTGCAAAGGGCAGCATTTTTCTATTGTTATACAGCTTTCCAGCATATAAATGTACAGTAGTGCATGTGATAAACAACTGGGTCTTTGGGTGAATAAAAGAGAAAAAGCCATGATAAAAAGTGTTTGCCATGGTGTAACTATTCCCATGATGACTATTTTCAAGATACCAAAATTAATATTGTGTTGAGAAGTATAATGAGATACTACTAAAAACCCATCAGAATAGCTCAAGGTAGAAAATGGTAAAGCTGTGAAACAACTTATACACTGCTGGTGGGTGTGCAAATTGATACAACCATTTCTGAAAACTCTTTGGCACTATTTACCAAAGCTAATGAAATGTATATAACCAAAAACAGAAATCCCACTACTGGGTATACAGCCAACAGAAATGTGTACATACAGACACCATATATAGGAAAACAGTGCTTCCAAATATAGTGTTGAGAAGAGGTACTCAGTGGCAAGGTATTATGTAGTATTTCCACCATATTGATACAATAGGTGTAAATGATCTCAAAAATACAATGAGAGTAAAACAGTAAAACAATTAGAAAGTGATGAGTTTTAACTATGTATTGTTTGTACTTTAAATATAATTTATCTAATTGTAAATGTATGCAATTTAATTTTTAAGAATGGCTGTGTTTAACAAGTTTTAAAAATTCTGAAAAAATAACAGTCATTTCTCATTAACCAGCACCAGTGTGAAACACTGTAATATGCCTCAATTTGTTTGTTCATTGTACTATTAGTGAATTTTGGGGTTGATATTAATTTGGGACTATTATAAATAAAGCTGCTATGATTATTGGCTACAGGTCATTTGGTGGCTGTATGTATTCATTTCTGTTGTTCTGGTTAGAGTATAAGTTACTTCACATTCTTACCTAACTGCTCTGATAGGTTTTTAGTAGTGTCTTATTATTGTTTGTTTAATTTGTATTTCCCTGATGAGGAATGATGCTGAAAAACTTTTCATAGCTTATGTGCCTCTTGGAAATGTTTTTGTTAAGTGCCTATTGAGTTCTCTTGTCCATTTAAAATTTTATTACTTTGCAGCATTTCTTCATATAGAAAATATGGCTAATTTGTTATTTGTAGGTTTGCAAATATTTTCTACCCTTTCTGGTTTGGTCTTTAACTGTCTTCAGATAAGAAGTTCTCAGGTTGAATGTAGTCCAATTTATCAATATCTTCCCTGATAGTGTTTTCTTTGTTCCATTTAGGAGATATTTGCCCATGTCTAAGGCAGTCTAAATTATTCTGGTTTCTTCTGGATGCTTTATTGTTTTATCTTTCACGTTTAGATCTTAAGACAACTAATTGGGTACATATCTGTTTCCCAAACTGTAACTTTTGCACTATCTTTCTTTCAGCTTTCAGTGATAGATAACTAAGGTGATTATAATATGATACTCTGTGACAAGAAACTTGGACTTTGAATGGAATACTGGCAGGTGACTCCAGGTTGCTGACTTATTTACCTGGTGGTGGAGGCCCTGCTATTGGATGCTCCCTTGTTATTTGTCATTGTCAGTACCAGCCTTCTGTTGCTTCCAGACGTTCTTTGCTGGTTGTTTTTTTCTGGCTTCACTATTTTTCAAGTCTCATAAAAGAAACTTGTGTTAAACGAGGTCTGAATGAGAGTATGTTCTGCTCTACTATGTGTTGTTCTGTGAAGACCTGTGTCAGTAAATTATTTAGGTCCTAAATTTCTTTCTACTTGGAAAGCATTTAATCGTCCTCTTTTAAGTAATAAAACACCACTTTAAAAAAAAATCCAATTTTATTGTTTGGCCAGTCTTCCCTTTTTGATGCAGAAAGGCATTCTTAATTCCTTTCTGTTACTATTTTAAAATGTTATTCCTCCAAAAGAGAATCGTTCTCTCATATTCTTGATAGTTCTATGATTAAAAATTAATGCATCACCCTCAAGGCCTAATGTCCAAGTTATTATCTTCACATTTCAGGTAAGTTTAATAAAACCTCTGTCTGAATGTATTAAGTAAGCATTTAGTTGCAGATTAATGCTAAATATATATGTTCTCAGGCTGAATACACTTGTGTGTGTTTGTTTTATATTGGGGATTTTATGGGTTTGTGGCTCATCTACTTAGGACTAATGACAATAATTTTTTATTGCCTTGGAAATTCTAATAACTGTATTAGTGTTCATCACCTAAATAATGTACTCTTTCTCTGGATCCCAGAGTGTTTATTTAGGGTTAGTATCTCTTTCCAATAGAAGACAAAGCATGCTGTAACAGAATTATTTGCTATAATTCCTCACTGGGCTTTCACTTTTAGGACTTTTGCCTACTAGTCTGAGGTATTGACAAAATATACCATTCATCCAGTTTTTGGTTGTTCAACAGTTTCAGTGACATTGAGAGTATAATGTGAATATGACTTCATGAAAAGAAGTGTTTTGACTTTATTTTACTCTTTTCCTTCATAGCAATTCCCAAAAGACACAATCAACGAAGAGGTGATAGAGTTTTTGAGTCCTTACTTTGAAATGGCAGACTATAACATCGAAACCGCTAAACGCGTGTGTGGAAATGTAGCTGGTCTTTGTTCCTGGACGAAAGCCATGGCTTCCTTCTTTTCTATCAACAAAGAGGTGCTGCCTCTGAAGGTGAGCCTCCTGGGTAGACCTGTGTGTAACGTGCCTGGGAGGAGTCCCTGGGTCAACTGGTTTCATCTTTTCACAGTAGCACAGGTGTCTTCAGCCTCTGGTTTTATTGTACTTGGGTCCACAGGGAGAGCAAGTATTAGAAAGGCTGAGCACAGAGTGTTTCTTTCTTCTCTGTAATCCTACTCCAGTCAGAATTGTATGAGCTTTAAGCATGAACTGACTCTCTACAAGGATATTAAGTCCATTGTGGGCTACTGGATATTTTTTCTCCACAATATTAACTTGGAAAAAAAAATAACAGAAAACGATAGCACAGAATCCCCTAATGTTCAAGATCACCAGCCAGTGAATCCTGTGAGTGAGACGGGGTCAAGACATAGAAAGTGTCTAAAGCTGGTCTTGGTTGTAAGGTATAACATAGCCTCCCCTTCTCCTTTCTTTGTCCCCCACAAAAGAAATGGAAAATTATCTATTTGTTATTTAATGTGACTTTGAGATACACCTGTTTCCTTTTAAGTAGCTAAAATTTTAAACTTTCTTTTTGTATATTCCCTTACCATTACAAGACACTCAGTCTTTAGCAAAAGAAGAGGCAAGTATGCTTTTTCTGAAAATGAAATACCAGTTTCTCAAAAATCATATCGTGTGGCTTGGTTATTTTTCTTTTGTATAGATCTAGTCTCTTTCAACCATCAGGTAAAAGCCACTTATACTTGTAAACTGTCCCCCAAAATATAACAATCATGATAAAAATAATTAAGAGCAGCAGGAATAGTCAAAGCTTTGCTTATCTTTTATTTTTTTAATTGTTACTATATCAGGATTATTTATTCACTAATTGAGGCCATTAGGATCTTAGGGCAACTTAAGGAAACAAAGGCTCATTTGATACAGATAATTTTAGAGCAAATAATTGATGTCATGTTGTCTGAAATAATGGATGTTGGGAACCATTGAAAACTTCAGTCTAGCTCAAAAATGGACATTCTGATCTTGACTGACTAAAAACCACCATATCAAATGAAAAGTACAGGTTATTCTTTGTATTTTTTTTTCTAGTGGGTGAGACATATGTAGTCACTTAAAGGAAATTACAGTTGAATTCATGATGCAGAGTTTTTTTGTGTTATTGTAGTCATTTTAAATACAGTGAGCTAAAATAAAGATGGACATTCTGAACAAGGCTTACACAAGAACAATGAAATCCCTTCCTTTGTGTTCATTACCTCCTATATTTCAGCTTCCATCTAGTCTTTGGACAATCTAGATTCTACAGTAGGGAGTGAAGGAAGCTATCAGAAAGGAGAGACTTTTATTTGCTCCTGTGCTCTTCTTTCTGAGAATGCTGTCCTAAGAGTACCCTCCTGTAGTCTTATGAGCCTCCAGCATCTCGGAGCACTCAGCTTGTCAGGTTCTTCCTATATCATTAGAAAAATACATGCAATTACATAGATCCCACATGTTTAGTTACATATGGAGGGGTAGAAGATGAAGGAAGAAAAGGTTATCATCAGGTGATTCTGTTGTAGATATTAAGAAACACAGACTGAAGCCTCTAACTTTGCTGATTCCTGGAGGGTCTTCATTTGCAAACTTTTGCTTTCTTTTTTTTT
>CAUYQG010197937.1:0-23584 GCA_963574415.1 Tarsius wallacei | reverse complement strand
CTATTAAAACTCTTGACTTGGCCGGGTGCACTGGCTAAAGCCTGTAATCCCAGCACTTTGGGAGGCTGAGGAGAGAGAATCACCTGAGCCCAGGGGTTCGAGACCAACCTGGGCAACTTGGCAAGACCTTGTCTCTACAATTTTTTTTTAAAAAATTAGCCTGGTGTGGTAGTGTACGACTATAGTTCCAGCTACTTGGAAGGCTGAGGCAGAAGGATCACTTGAGCCCAGTTGGTTGAGGCCGCAGTGGCTGTGAGCATGCCACTGCACTTCAGCCTGGGTGACAGGGTGAGACTCCAACTCAAAAAAAAAAAAATCGCCAGGCTCAGTGGCTCAGCCTGTAATCCCATGCCTTGGGAGGCTGAGGTGAGTGGATTGCCTGAGCCCACGGGTTCGAGACCCACCTGGGCAACTTGGCAAGACCTCATCTCTACAATAAATCAGAAAAAAAAAAAAATTAGCCAGGCATGGTAGCACATGCCTGTAGTTCCAGCTACTTGGAAGGCTAAGGCGGAAGGATCGCCGGAGCCCAGCAGGTCGAGGCTGCGGTGGCCGGGAGCGGCCACTGCACTCCAGTCTGGGCGACGGAGTGAGACTCCAACTCAAAAAAAAAAAAAAATCTTGACTCGTGTCTCTAATTCTTGAAACTCATTAATGAATGAAGAAGTCCTTTAAAGAGACAGTGTTGACTGAGCATACGCCAGGTTATTAACTGCAAAAGTGAGTTGAGTTTATCTGTAAAGTCTACTTCGTTCAAAACAGAGCCTTAAGAGAAAAATTATAAAGTCATTTGGAGCAAAACACACAAAGAGCTTACCTAACAGTTCATTTTAAGTGTGCATAAAGCTCCAAGTTGACCCAAGCACCACTGCAGTGTGGGTTTGATGTTAATAACCAACCTTTCATTTCTGGGAAACTAGTGATGCACTAACCAGCGGAGACTGGAGTTGCATCTCTGCCCTTGAACCTGGTCCTCTTTGGTCCACAGCCTGCTCTTGCTTCTATATGTGGTACCACTCCCTTCTTTGCTTCATGCTGGACAGCTCATCTCCATCTTGATGCCGACATGCTCACTTTGGAGAGGTCTTATGTCTATCTGCAATCGCTCAACATTGAAGCACAGCTTTTTTCTCTCTGAACCACACAGTTACTAATTATATTTCACTGCTACTTCTATTCTAATTCGGTCTAATGAATCTGTGCAGTGCAAGAACTATAAAAGTTTTACCTCCTCCTATGATGTTTTCAGTACAGATGCGCCTAAATCATCCTTAAAGTACCTTTGACCCACATGTTGCTGGGCTGAGAGAGTTTTGGAGAACTCGATGGCTTTAAATAGAAAGGAATATCACCTCAGAGGTTCTCATCTGCCCCTCAAGGTTGCCACCCAAGATGGCATGCATCCATTAGCCTTGCGAGAGGTCCCTTTCACCCTACAATTTGCTAAGAACTGCTAACCACTGAATGTTGCCTCTATCTGACCCTGGCCAGGGTGAAATGTTCTATTTAACACAGATTGAGATATTTGAAGATTTTATGTAGCGAAACTGTCAGGTTTACCTCTTATTTTCCTCAACCTTATGTGACTGCTCCCACCATCACCATAACTATACCATTCGTGGAGCCACCACCTATTGGCATTGTGCTTAGACCTTATAAAATTATAAGATCTAATCTAAATATTAGATTGGACCACATGAAACTACTATTTTATAAGTCAAATATAGGCAACTTCTTATGATAAATCTGATCTTTTTATTTAAAAACCCCTCAACAGCCATAAAAAGTAGACATAACTATCTCTGTTTTAGAGCTGAGAAAACTAAAACCCAGGTGGATAAGTAAGCAGGGTTATTAAGAGGCCAGCCAGTGACTGGAGTGAGCCTACCTGCCAGCTGGGTGGTGCCAGCGCTTGGTCACACAACCCAAATCCAACCTTTTCAAGCTCCTGTTTGCTGCTATCTGATAGTTGTCCACTCTACCTTATGTACTAGTAGGGACAATCTAGGAACTGCAGCTGGTTGCAACTCCCAGGACAGGTGGCAGTGTTGAAGGATTCTGCTGCTTCATTGGAAATTTCTATTGATCTGATCCCAGTCGAACGGGCTAGAAAAATACTGGGAACTCAGGGACCTCCCTTCTCAGGGACCTCCCTGAGGACTCTTGTCCCCACTCAGGCCTCTCCCACCCACCATCTCTCCCATAAAAGAAAAGAATTTTAGCTAAGAACAGGGCTGGATGGAGGAATGCTTCCAACAAGCTCTAACTCAGGGCTTTACTGCAATTGAGTTTGCGAGCTCTTACTCTGTTAATAAACACTGTGTTTAAAATACACGCACACACACACACACACACACACACACACACACACACACACAATACATACTCTTTAGATAGATAGATAGGTAGATAGATAGATACATAGATACATAGATAGATGAGATCTGAATTTGTCTTGTCTGTACTCTGCAAGCCAGGTCCTATTAGCACAGCCTTTTTTATATATGAGGAAATTATTCAAAGTCCAGTGGAAATTACCCTGGACAATTCATTTGGGGCTCCCCATTTTACCTGTAGGATGAGGTAAGGACCAGAAGTCATGAGTGGTCACAGCTGGCCCAGAGACATCCAGCAAATCAGTAAGGAGAGTAGGACTCGAACTCAGCTCCCCAACTCTGTTCTCCTTCCTCTCCCTCAGGTTCACTCTGGTCTTTGGTTTTCTAGCCCATAGCACTTCAGAAGAGATATAGAAATTGGGGAAAACTACATTCAGACAATGAGAAGTAGCGACAGAATGCCAAACTTCAAAACCAGTGAGGAGGGAGTTAATATAATCTGGGCAGCAGGCTATTTAGGGGTCTGGTAAAGGACAGGAGAGAGAGGATATAGACAGTGCCTCCTGGGAGGAAGGAAAAGAAGGAACTGAGCTGATGTTTTTACTTTTAACCACCATATTTACAAGCTTCCCTTTCAGGTATTAAAGTAATCTCAGTGGGAAAAATACCCATGGAAATTCTTACCATTGAAAGAAGTGGTGAGAATAAATGTCAAAAGAGGTCGACTGTTTCCTGATTATTAAATAACATTCAGGAAGATAGGAATAGGTCACTGCAAGCAGTGGACAAATGACTGGGTCGAAATCGGGCATTGTGAGATGTGGGTGATTTAGAACATTAAAAAAAGAGAGAGAGATCATGGTTTATTTACTCACCTATTTAAGGCCAGTTAGGTTCAAGTCAGGGACGCTGGTACTTGAGATGACGTCTGTGCTAAGTGACTGGGGTCACTCTGTGCTCTCCTGCTCCATCACATCCTAAGGAAAAGTATTAAAAGAAAGAAATAGCCAGTTACTCATCTTTCTTAAGGTACCACGTGGATCAGATCCCAGCACAAATCTCTCTTAAAGAGCTTGGATAAGCACCGCAGGGTGTCGAGTGAAACAGACACAGAGAACCCCAAGGTGGCTTATTTAACTAGCTAATTGTTAACTGGTAGGAGGTGGGTGATGGCAGAGAGTGGGAACGGGTCCGCCTTCTGCATGAATGAATTCAGCACATGGAATTCATGTTCATATTTACATTTATAGCTTACAGAATTTCTATGTCATTGACCCCAAGCTGATAAACAAAATTACAAAGTTCATTTTAATTTCACAGACTTGGCCAATCTCATCAGTTTCCCCATTAGCTTTTCATATTAAAAGAAAGGGGGAAAAAAACGAGAAAGCATATGTTTACAGCCAAGAATAGATATAACAATAATAAAGGAAATAAAAAAGGAAAACTAACCTTGGCACCGTTACTTAAATCTTTCCACCTTTCTCATATGGATACTTTCCAAGTTCTACCATTTCAAAGAAAACACCTCATCGAAGAACACATAATTGCATGTTGTTTCCATTCTTTAAATGTGGGAAATGGAGCCTGTTCACATACACATCATCAGCTGTGCCCCAGGAAACCTTCCATTCTTTCCAAATGAGTTTTTGTATCATTAAACCAATCAGCATTAGGTGCTTAGGATTATTTTCAGGAATAAGCCCTGAATCATTACCTACATCATGTATGTAATAAAGTCAAATAATGACATCATTATATAGCACATGAGCACTGACCCTAAATGACCAGGACCTCAAGAAATCAGGGCAGCCCTAATAAGAATCAGGCAGGATGCCGAATGAAAATCAAACAGCAAGCCTAAGAAGAAACAATGTATTTTGCTTCTCTTTCAAATTCACTTTTCATTTGCTTTTAGTGAGAATCCTTGTTTGAAGTGGCGCTCCTGCAGGCTACACTTCTCAGAGCTGACTTTGAGATGAGTAATTCCCAGGTGGTTCTCTGGGCCATTTGATCTAGGACAAGAGCCACTCACTCATACAGAAAGTATTTGTTGGGCATTTACCAGAACCCTAGGTTTCAACGTGGCTGTTTTTTATCCAACAACCTTTTATTGAGTGCCTAGCATGAGTGGGGGATGGTGCTAGGTTCAGAAAACAAAAGGATAAATAAGAAACATCATGATGCTTGTTGTATGTCAAGCAAAAATACATATGCATTATTTAATAATTATTTAATATTCCCAGCAGCCCTATGAGGAAATGAGGGTTTTACCCCCATTTTACAAGTGTGGAAAGTAAGACACATAGATTGAGACTTGCCCAAGGTCACACTGCTAGGGAGGGGCGGAAGTGATGGATAAATTCCATTTGTCTCCATCCCAAGCAGTGCATCACATTCATTTTGAGCCATTTGTAGTTGCTGATATTTTAGGGTTTTTTGGTTTTTGGGGGGGGGTTGTTTTTGTTTTTTTAGTTGGAGTCTCACTTTGTCATCCAGGTTGGAGTGCAGTAGCATGATCACAGCTCACTGCAGCCTCAACCTCCTGGGCTCAGCGATCCTTCTACTTTAGCTTCCCCAGTAGCTGCGACTATAGGCATGCACCATCATGTCTGGCTAATTTTTTGCAGAGACAAGTTATCACTCTGTTGTCCTGGCTGGACTTGAACTCCTGGGCTCAAGACATCCTTCGGCCTTGGCCTGCAGAGTGCTGGAGTTACAGGTGTGGGTTATGAGCTACCACACCTGGCTATTTTTTTTTTTACCTACAAGATGACAATGCATCCCTCCTCCCCACGGAAGAACTCAGGATGTAGTAGGGAAGACAGAAACAAGCAAAGCCCCGCCATAAAGAATGTTTTGCTGTATGGCAGTCGTCTGTATCACCACATGAGTGTGCCTGGCCTCTCCAACAGTCCCAGCCACCATCCTGTGACCTTATCTGTAAGCCCAAATCTTCTCACTTTCTGTCCCCACCTAAACTCCTGCCACAGATACAATAAGAGAGTATGGAATGTGATTATCTATGTCTTTTTTTATCTCTTATTCTGAGACTCCAGCCACCTTTGTCGTAACTCTTATAGGCTAGGTATGGAAAAACAAGACAGAGTTGGTGATATTCGCCCTGCCCCCTAAGGGGATACAAATAGGCTGGACAGAGAGGATATGGTGTGCGTCAAAGAAGACCAAGGCCACACACGTATAGGATGACAAATAGAATTTTTGCAACATTCCTTTTTATTTATTTCTGAGTCAGGATCTCACTGTGTCACCCAGGCTGGAGTGCAGTGGCATGATCACAACACTCACTACTACCATAGCCTTGACATCCTGGGCTCCGGAGATCTTTCCACCTCAGCCTCCCAAGTAGCTGGGACTACAGGCATGTGCCACCATGCCCAGCTAAATTTTTGATATTTTTTGTAACGACGAGGTTTCACTATGTTGCCCACGCTGGTCTCAAACTCCTAGATTCAAGCGATCCACCCACCTCTGCCTCCCAAAGTGCTGGGATTATAGGCACGAGCCACAGGTCTTAATCTTGCAACATTCTTTTATTCAGATTATTTGCAAGCTTGATCAGATAGCTGATGTTGCACAAAGCAACTTGCAAATGTTAAAGAATGGATGTAATTTGAGTATCCACGTAATTTTAGAACACACAACACATATATTTTTAAAGATGAAAACTTTCTATTTCTTGTCGTACACACTGGATGAGCTCTAAATTCTCCAAGCACTTTGTATCCACTCTCTACCCCCACTGCAGCTTGCTAGCAACTCAAAATGCAGGAGCACTGGGGGAAGATCAGAAACTCTTATCTCTAGAGTCCCTACATTCAGTATGTAAAAATTGATAGAATTGGCTGATTAACATAATTTGACAGGGAATTAATCCTTTGCCCCCAAGACTGTCAGCCCCTTGAAAGCAAGGACCACATCTTTTAATTCCAAATCTTTTCACACATTGATTTGCACACAACAAAAATGTAGTTACTCAGTTGGTTTATATGGGTCTCTAATAGTATGTGTAACTCCTAAGACATAAACCAAGTAAGAAATTGTATCTGTAGCCTTGATGTTTGTAATCAAAAAAGGGCTGAGTTGCAGGAAACAATGTTTTACCAGTCAACCATTAAAAATATTCCACGTGGTGCTAGGCCTATGCAGAGCCAAAACTGACCAACATGAAATACTTCATCTCTTTGGACAACATATCCCGTAAATTATGAAAAGAAAATGATATTTTATGAGAGCCAGGCAACCTCATTTTCTAGGCAGCACATTTCACTCGTATTGCAGTTATTAATAGGTCACTTACAGGATTCATCATGGGTGCCCCTGAGTGAAGGTACCCACACATGGACAATCACCGTGGCGAAAAGTAGTATATCTCAGTTCCTTCCAGAGCAGTAACTTTATCAAAACTATCACCGGTGTCCTTTGAACTCTACTCTGACATTTTCTAATTGGATTCCAGGTTGTGTTCACCAGAGTTCCTGTAAGACTTTTTTTTTTTAACTTTGAAACTTTCCAAATCTTCTTTTCACTAATGAATTTTGCCTACTAACAGCATTTCCTCCATGGACTATTGCATGTAAAAGTGCCTGGTTGTGCTTTTGTAACCCACATCAGCTAGTCTCTTGCATGAGCAAACATATTCAATATTTTTAAAATTAGAAGTTGAAGAATACACAGGCTGAGATGTCACTATAAAGTAAGCTAGGACAGATAATTAAGGATTAAAATCTAAGCCATTGCCTCTCATGCAAGGTAGAGCAAGAAGCATGGAGGTTTCTCATCTCCTTGGAGAAATACAGATACAATGTATCAGATAAGGTATTCTGTCGTTTTCATTATAAAGTTAATATTTATCTTACAGCATTGAGTTTATCTTACCAACATATCTCGTTCAGAAAAAGAAGAATTTCTTGATTTACCACATTAAGGTAAATATTGCTGTGAGATATGTGTTAAATTTTTAATAAAAACCACCCTATCGCTGTTGGATCAAAGAGAGCTGCTTCAGCTGAGACACAAACAAAACCAAATAAAAATACATAATTCCAAATCCTGAGCATCACCACACATGTTGACCAGCCTGCCCATGACAATTGCAGTTTTATGTGACTGAGCACTTTAGAGCTTCAATTAAGTTTATTGTAAGTGTTCGTCTTGGGGCTAAAAATTGCAGTCACCTCTACCTGTGATGTTGACCCATGGGAGCGCATTTCAGAGCTGCATCCCCCCGTGCCTGAACCACGCTCCCAAAAAGGTACAAAAATGAAATTCAACTCTATTAGATTTATAAACCTTATCCTTTACCTTGTGTGGATATATTTTTGGTATGGAAGATTTATTAGCCTGTGTGTTTTCTCTGAACAGGATAGAGTTAGATGTAAAAACTAGTTTGTTTTCCCTGATCCTTAAGTTAGCAATAAAAATCCTTTTAGTGAAGAGCAAAAACAACCTGAGACAGTGAGCCTGATTCTCCTCTGAGTATAAAGGGGCGTGAGAATTCAGCAACCAGGAAAGACGGTACTCCACGTCTGTCCTTAGGAAGTGGCTCCTCGGCAGCCTGGGGTTAAATCTCACCAAGTCTCTCCCGTTCCAGAATAAGCTGGAGAAAGGGGGAACACAAGACAAAATAGGCACAGAAAGCAAGGTTGCTTCAAATCTTCAGGCTCCGAAGAAAAGAATAAAGGCAAATCTTCAAAATTACAGTATATAAATCAAATAACCACATTCGGACAAATGCAGTTTTATGTAACACTTTGGCCTGGCTTCTTTTGTGCTGTTCCCTGTAAGAAAAAAGCACTCTGGCCTAAGACCATAGACTTTGCCTCCAGTCTCCCATGCATTTAAATCCCAGCTATGCCACTTACTAGCAAACTGTATGACCTTGAGGAAGTCTCAGTGCCTCTCTGGGCCTGGGTTTCCTCATCTATAAAATGGAGATAATAATCATATCTATCCCCTAGGGTTGACATGAGAATTAAATAAGTTAATATATGTTAAGTCTTGGAAAGAGGCTGACACATAGTAAAGGGCACTGTAAAAGTATGTGTTAAATTAAGTAAAATATTTGTTCTGCCAGCTCTATTTATATCATCATAGAAATGGAGATAAATCCAAACCCTGTCTCTTTCTCTAACTCTATTTTCCCTCCACATTTGCCCAATTCATTAGCCTTTTAATCACAATCAGAGGTAGTTTTTCTCTTAATAAAAAGAAAAGCTAACATTTAGTAAACAATCCATATGCACCAGGCAATTATCATTAATTATCTCATTCAGTCCTCATAAAATCCAGTGAAGTAAGTGCTGTTATTATCCTCATTTGACAGTTGAAGAAATGAAGGCATTGAAAGATTAAGAAAATTGCACAAGATAACATAGTTATTATGGAGCAGAACCAAGATTTGAACCCAGAGAGTGTTGAAATTTGTTTCATAGAAAGAATAATATGCCACAGTACAAAAAACATTCCCTAATGACCTTGTCTTTAAACAGTTATTTCTGGTTGGGCATCATGGACATGCCACTCTATAATCTCAGTACTTTGGGAGGCCAAGGCAGGAGGATTGCTTGAGACCAGGAGTTCAAGGCCAGCCTGGGAAACATAGTGAGGCCTTGTCTCTACAAAAAAAAAAAAAGAAAAAAAAAATAGCAGGGCATGTTGGTACATGCCTGTAGTCCCACCTACTTGGGAGGTTGAGGAGGGAGGATCACTTGAGGCCAGGAGTTTGAGGCTGCAGTGAGCTATGATCCCACCACTGCACTCCAGCCTGAACAACAGAGGAAGACCCTGTAATTTAAAAAAAAAGAAAGAAAAACATAACCTTCACTCAAAAATCCCTTCCACAACAGTCAAGCTCACTGATTACCTGCCAGCTGTGCCCAAACAACCTGCAAATCCATGAGAATGATAGTTGTTTTAAGCCATTGACTTTGGGGATGGCTTCTGTATAGCATGGTTTATAGCAAGAGTTTACAGAAGCAGGCTTTTGTATGCTTTTGGTAAATTATATTAAAACCAAATCTGAAAATGTTTTAAAACTATAAAACAAAGAAATGTTGATGAGAGAAGGGGAGGAGAGTTTTAGGCTGTTTGAATACAACATAAAGCTTTTCCTAAAGAAAAGAAAAACATCCTTTTCCCCATAACACTAATGTTTATACCCATATTTCAGGTTAACACACTTTTGAAATCAACAACAAGATGAAACTGCCAACCTTACAAAAGATCCAGCATCCCATGACCTAAAAGAAAATGCTGTAATAAGACCGTTCATGTCACCTGCAAAGCGAGGAACCAAGACAGCGTTAGGTCAGTCAACAAAGTGTGATAACACAAATGTTTCCAAAGAGATGGATTCAAATGTCAAAAACTTAAGAGAAGCTCTTGCAAAAATTGATAAGGCACTGGAGTAATTTTACAAAAACAGTGTTTTGTGTGATTGTACTATGCAAATCAGCCACCACAGCAACTCCCTCCAGGGACAGAGGATCCCAACTAGCAAAGCACAAGCTGAATTCCATCCAGCAAGGGAGAAAACCTTGATTCATTTTCTGACACTTAGTTGAAAATAAAATCGAAATCTGGCTAAAGAGAAGAGCAATTAGACATATTTTTCTAATTCTTAATTTTATGTTTTAAGAGTCAGTCCCCACTCAAGTCATTTTTTTCTTAATCTCATTTTAGCCAGCAGTTTCCAGTGGAGTCACTTAAAGAGGCCTTTTGTTCTCCAGTACCAATGATCCTCAGATAACAAGGACAGAAGGACTTCCTCTCCCACAGTTGTCTTCTAAGAACTTCCAATAAGCCCGTGTAAATTGTAAGAAGATTATAACAAGAGTAATTCTGCTATCTGGTGGTAAAACAGATAAACAACAGGAGCCAGGATGTGATTGAGTACCAAAGAATGGGTCTACATTTTTATTCCATTTCTTTAAAAACACAGACTTTCTAATCGCAACTAAAAACAGACAACTTAAACCTTGTCAAAGACTCATTAGCACTAGGGTTAAAGAAAAGAAACGGAAAGGATAGAATTGAATTGAATTCTAGTTACTATTCGAGACCTTGCATTCAATTAAAACATTTCAATGGTTAAGACCTTCCTTCCAATAAATAAATAAATAAATAAATAAAAGGCCGGCACGGTGGCTCACATCTATAATCTCAGCACTTTGGGAGGCCGAAGTGAGAGGATTGTCTGAGCCCGTGGGTTTGAGACCAGCCTGGGCAACTTGGCGAGACCTCATCTCTAAGATAAATCAAAAAATTACCCAGGCGTAGTGGTTTGTGCCTGTAGTTCCGGCTACTTGGAAGGCTGAGGTGGGAGGATCACCTGAGCCAAGCAGGTCGAGGCTGCTGTGACCACGCATGTGCCATCATTGCACTCCAGCCTGGGTGACAGAGTAAGACTCCAACTCAAAAAATTATAAATAAATAAGACCTTCCTTCACCAAGAAAGAACAGTTCCCCAAACCAATTCAATTGCCATAAAGATACACTGGTCATTTTGTCATTGTGATATAAATGTTTCCTCTGACTTAGAAACATACAAACTGAATTTTAGAGCAGGAAGAGACTTTAAACATCATCTAGGCTGGCATTCTCGTTTTACAGATGAGACAGGATCCAGGATCAAGTGACTTGTCTAAGGCAACACGACTTGTTGGCGTCCACACAGGGTGTAGAATCCAAGGTTCTCCAGTGACAAGAGTATTCTTCCAACACTTTTCTTCCCGTTCTCTTCACTGAGAGGTGGTACTCTAGTTACCAAAGAGAATTTCAGTCAAAGCCTGCTTCATCTCAAGCGTGCTCCTCATTGAGCCTGCTTCTCCCATGTGAAAAGTGGAGGAATAGATATTTCAACAGCGAGTTTTGTGTTGTTTTCCATACTTAAGCACAAGAGAGCCTGAGACCCCCAAGGCAGGGTTGTAGGGAAAACAGACTGGATTTCATCTGCCTCGTGCTGCCGCAACCAGCACCTGAGTGCAGAACATGTCCTGCACATTGGTTCCTTCGGGTGTGGTTCCTGGACCAGCATCACCAACATCACCTGGGAACTTGTTAGAAATGCACATTCTTGGGTCCCACCCTAGACCCACTGGATGAGCAACTCTGAGAGTGGAGCCCCCAAACAATCTGGGTTTGAACAAACCCTCTGGGTAATTCTGATGCACACCGAAATTTGAGAACCATTGGTATTTACCACCAACATGGTGGCTACCTAAGCAGAATCTGAGGTGTTCCATCTGAGAGATGGTTCTTATGATGTATAGAAATGCCAGGTCACTTAGCAAGTGCGTTTTGTTACCTAAATTTGGAATCACTTGCACAAAACTTTCCTGACAGCAATTGTTTCAATGTGCAGGTGGGAGCCCATTCCCACCTTTATTCAAGACTTGGGGGATTGTTTGTTTTGTTTTGCTTTATTCCCCCCAGATAATGAGCCTGCCTATCAATGTAAAAATAAATGACCAGAAGTGGGAGGGATGTGCCCAGAGCACAGAGACCAGAGTAAGCACCATCTTCATTTCCTTCTCCTCCTCTCCCTTTTCTACCTCCTTCGCCCATATCTCCTCAGCCTGCCAAGCTGCAGCCATCTCTTCAACCAGTATTGACTCTCTTGCCTCCACTAAAGGCTACTTGTACGGCCCCTTCCCCTCAGCCCTCATAATGGCCACCTCCGTCCCTTTGCCCTTCACTGTTTGACTGCCATGACTTCCACTTTTCAACTGACAGTTTGATCTCACAGGACCAGCTTCAGAAGATCGAGTCACCACCTTCCCCACAAGAGACTTAAGCTTAGTCAGGTCCATCAGCTCTTCCAACTAAATAAACAAGATTCTATTTTTTCTATTTTGTAGATTTCTTGCTTGAATCCAACATTTTGGCCCCTCAAATCACGTTAAAACTTGATTTTGTCCTTGTATAGCTATTCTTCCTAGCTTAGATTTATCAAAAAAATTTTCCTAGTGGGGTACAGTGGCTCACAACTATAATCCCAGCATTTTGGAAGGCAGAGGCGAGACCAGCCCGGGCAACATGCCAAGACCTCGTCTCTACAATAAAATAAAAAAATTAGCCAGACTGTGGTGCCACACACCTGTAGACCCAGCTACTTGGAAGGCTGAGGTGGAAGGATCGCCTGAGCCCAGCAGGTTGAGGCTGCGGTGGCTGTGAACATGCCACTGCACTCCAGCTTGGATAACAGTGAGAATCTGACCCCCCCACAAAAAAATTTTTAAACCTTCCTTTTATATTTTCCACTAGGCTTTGTTGAGAATAGTCAGAGCCCTAAAGCACTTAGTCCACCCACGATCTCCCTTGAGTTTACTATCTTGACATTGGTTCTGATGGTTCAATCCAAATAACTATTATTTTCATGCAGTCTGCATTTCAATATCTTCACAAATGCGTTTCTTCTTTTAGCATGCACTGAGGACATAGCTGTTAAAAAAATCGGGCAGGGAAAGAGAGGAATCTTACCCTCATGGAGAAAGAGTCAATACATAAAATAAATAATCAAATAGCATGCTAGGTGACAGTAAGTGCTAAGGAGAAAACAAAACACGAGCAGAGGAATGCAGAGTGTCAAGGAAGGTTACAATCTTAAACAGGGTGGTCAAGAAAGGTCATGAAGAAGGGACTGGTTTAGTATCTTTGGAGATTCTCATGTGTTTTGCTGAAATGTCAGACATTTGTTGGATAACACTAACCTCTTAGGTAGTGGTTGTTGAAGATCACTAAAAACCATTTGCTTATCTATACATTCTGAAAATTTCTAGAATTTCACATCACTTTTATAAGTTTGTATTTTTCCGAAATTTGCTCTTTATTTTCTCAGAATCAGTAATTTCAGAGATGCCAGTAAGGAAAAACAACTATTGACATACCAAAATAGATAGAAAATGTAGTGTCACATCTTCAGAACTGTGTTTCCCCACACAGAAAAATACCAAGGAAGTCACTATTTAGAAGTGTGTTTTGCCCTTCTGTGCCCTACCTACTGAAAGAAAAATATCAGTGTTTATTACTATTATTATTATTATTATTATAGCCAGCCTCACAATCCACCAAAAACTCAGCAATAAACTATGAATTGGCCACATGGACGGAAAAGAAAAATTGAGAAAAAAACAGGATGAACCTTTAAAACACCCTTTGCAGAAAACTGTATTCACCTTTCCGTCCCGGCCTCAACCAGTAAAACTGTAATTTATTTATCGGGAGCACTTCAAGTCAGATCTAGTGTCTGCACTGTCCGGGAGATATCTTTTTATGCCGTTTTATGGCTTAGTTCACACAGGAACAATGAGTTCAAGTAATTTGGCCAAGGTCATATGCCAAGAGTTTCTGGTTTTGTCTATTTTAAAAGTGGAGAATTTAATGGTTTCCCCTTTTTATTGTACTCACCAGAATCCATTATCTATTTCTCTGCCCAGTTTTAAAGAAAAACAAACAAACACTTGAAATTTTTAACTGCTTTAACTATTTTAGTTATTTTAGTTCTTCCAAATTTGGCAATTACACAAATCTTTCAACATCTAGTATAATTAGTCACTTGTTTGTGGGGGAGAAAAAAGGGGAGTGTTGTGGGGATACTGGTTAAAACAAACAAAAACACAAACAACAGAAACACTTTATACAGAATAAACAATATCTTTGGGTCAGATTTCTCAGGGTCTTATGCAAAATCAAGGACTTATTCAGGGACTTGATAAGGGACTTACTCAGCTTTGGTGCAGACGTCTGATGAGAAGCCAAAAAGTTTCAAACCACACTGGCCTCAGTGCAACAGAAAATCCTTGTTTTTGCTTTCTATTTAGCAATTTTCCCAAAATGATTCCTTCAGACTCCTAATTATACACCACGTTAGAAATTTCCTTCTAGAATTCTTTCTTCACTCCTAATTTCTCTTCTTCATCTTTTCTGGGTTTTTGGAATCAGTCTTGTATTCCAGTCCTATCTCAATTATGTGTTGGGTGCTGTGTGGTACTTGGGCCAGGTAACTCTGAAATTTATTCTCTGTGAAAATGGCAACAAATAGTACAAAAACTCTTCAAATAGCTATTTTGAGAATTAGATAAATAACAAATATGACACCACTGACAGTAATTTTTAAACCAATGTTAGTTTAATTTCTTCCTCACCAAAAATGTGCCTTATTTGCTTACAACATTTCCTATAACTGTCAAAATCTAGAAAAAGGAAATAAGTAAAAAAAAAAAGAAAGAAAATGTAAATTATTTGTATTTCTTATAAACAAAGATAATAGGGTTAACCGTTTGTATCTTTCCAATCTTTTCTTCTACAGGTACATTAAGTCCTTATTTTTTGTTATATTGCTAACCTAACTCATTATTAAAGTATAGCGTACATACAAAAAAGTGCATACGTCAATGAATTTTCACGAAGTGAGCACACCCAGTATCCCTAGTGTTGGATGTGCTGTTGGGCTACACAGGGCAACGGGACCCCACAAGGGGGCAGAGTGTTAGAACTGGACTCTGTAGCCATACCGAGCTCGAATCCCTCTCTGAAGTCTCCTCGTGACATGACCTAGGATGAATTATCTAACCTTTCTAAGCCTCAGTTACCTCATCTGTTGAATAGCAATTGTTTCCCCCATTATAAATGATTTCATGCAAATAATGTACTTAGAAAGTGATGAGACAAGTAGCACACATCCAATAAGGTGAGTTACTATTAATATTGTTTAAGACTGGAGAACTTTTTCTCTCACAATAATTAAACTTTCCCTCATATGCACGGGACTCATTTTTTATTTCTTTAGGAATTTGGTTAACCCCAAAAAGTCTTCTCTGGCTTCCTCCTACGCAATTAGCTACACGGGAAGCAAACGCCATTCTCACAGTAAGTCTCATGTTTCCATTGGAGATCGGACTCCCTCACCTGGTACCAAGAGAGCAGAGCATCTCCAGATGTGCCCTAGCTTGTCTTTCCAAGCAGAAATCCCTGTGCTCCCTTCTTTAAGCAAGCTACTCAGTCAAGCTACTCACTCCTTTAAATCCGTCTTGTTCTTTTCTACCTCTGGCTTTTGCAGCTTATATCTCCCCACCTCCTCGAAATGCCTGTTTCTATCAGGCTCTCAAAGTTTCCCACATTCCCCTAGGTAGAGTTTTCTGTCGCCTCTGAACCTAATATCGCCCCCAGTTGTAGTCACCCAGCACTGCCTTATGAATAACAAAGCAGTTCCCATGTGTATTTGGCACTTCACAGCTCGCAAACCACTTTCACATAGCGTCTCTTTTGATCTGCCCACCAGTCTGATGAGATAAATAAAGCTGTGATTATTGTTCCCACCTTACCATCAAGGAAATTGACTCTTTGTCATGAAAACACATCCCAATCCCTGCCTAAGATGAAACCTCCTCCAGACCAAAGACATTATGCTTCTCTTAGTTTTCCTGATCACAAGACCTATTTACAAGTAATTGTTATCAATAAAAATAGCAACATTTTGAGTGCTTCTGCATATCTCTCTGGGCTAAATACATATGGTTGTCATTTATTTATTTGACAGTACGTTGAGTGTCAACCATGTGCCAAGCAGTATATTCCACCTGTGTGTGCCAGGGGTTTCCCTGATGTATGCCTGTATTCAGGCTATGTGAAAGTGCACTGGATTACGTGCCAAAAGACCCACGTTCAAGTACTATCTGGTAACATACATGTAGAATTATCCTGTGCATTTCTGGACCTCAGTTTCCTCCACCATATGCAGATAATAATCTCTGATGTGACCACCTCACCAGATTATTATGAAGATCAAATAAGGCATGCAAATACTTTGTATGCTTTGTGGAAATATTAAACTATCCATTTTATGCAATTATTAAGACATGCTTCCTCCTCTTGCGGCCCAAAACTCAAGTCAAGAAGACAAGAAATATACACAGGAAGACAAGTGACAATATAAAATGGCATGTGCTCTAGTGGCAGAAGGTGCAAATATATAGTCACTTAGAATGCAAGAAGGCAACATCGTCCTTTTAAATTCAGGAGATTAAAACATTATTCCAAATCTTAGTTTGTCCCCTATTTCATTAATGTTTAAATCATGAAAATATTAGTTCTCCTTGTGAGAATTAACTTTCAACCAGGCATAATATGACCTGTTTGGATTTTAAAATGTTCTCAATGCCCTGTATGATGGTGGTGGTACTTCACCCAGGTTCATTTCATTCTTCTATACCTATTCCAGTGGAATTGCAAGAGTTATGGCCTCCTGACTTCTGAGGTAGAAAGAACAGGAGAAAATGTAAGGAAGCTGCTCTTTGATCCCCGTGTACATCAATTACAGGTAATAAATCCACCTGCAGTTGAAGCTGAGACAGAATCTCAAAAGCACATGGACTTTTCCTATTAGAAAATATAAACCAAATAGTGACTATTTGTTGTTGAGATTTATTTTGTGAGTAATGTAACTGAAAAAACAACCCAGCATTGAAGGATGTATCATTTTTAATCTCAGCACTTTTAGCTACTGCCAACACCAGATAGAGTATCTTATTGCAATAATTCAAGGATTTCTCTATTAGTTTCTCTAAGCCCTTAAAGCAAATGAAGCTCTTATGATATAAAACACCTTCTTTCTCTATTTTTTTCTCAGCTCTCAAGCCTAAATGCATTTCAGGGTAGAATTTTAAATGAACTAGATAAATGAAATTCTATCTAACTGTATTAATTTTTGACACTCTTTTTATGATTCTTTTAAAAAGAACATAGAAACGAATTGCAGTTCTGGCCGCTGTACAGTCGTGATGAATAGCATGCTACAAATAATATTTTTTTCAAACTTTTGAAAGAACAATTTAGATTTTTAATCTCTTAGGTAGGTTTGCAAACACCCTACATCGATAACTGACCAAGGAGCTATGAGTGAGGTTTCTTAAACAAAGAAAAGCACTCGTCTATTAAGGGAAGCATTTTCATACTTTTTCTCCCTATTGTTTAACCTTTTGTTCCCATCACAAATATCTCCTCGTAGTTTTATCTCTGACCTTGAGGGACTGTGTAGTTTTATCGAGGCTTCCTTTTAGATCACAGATGACCTTCAGCTGATATCATTGAGCTCTGACCTGCCTCAGTGATCTGCTCACACAAAATACATATGCTGAGCAGTGCTGGTGTGTGCAGTAGGGGTAAGTGAATTATTTACAAAAATTTGAGTTGACACCTTTTATCAAATGTGGAAAGATGAAGACAAAACAGCTGCTATTGCTGTCGTAAGCAATCTGCTGGTGATTGAATAAAAGTGTCAAGAAAATGGCTGCTTGATGGCCTTTTGTTCTCCCTCATCCAGCTTGATGTTAGTTTGAGCTGTCAGTTAGGAATCACGGCAGTGTGATTTATCAATAGACTGAGTGACCTTCTATTTGAGCTTGTGATAGAACTGGAAGACAGCGCCCTCTACTGCGAATCCATAGCACTGCCTCGGAGTATGCCATTAGTCCGAGTGATTGGTTTGCGTTTGCTAGAAGCAGCTCACCCTTATGATAATAATTATGGCTTTTTAAATTTCGTCCTGTTTCAATTGCCTCCACACATTTATTAAAAATTACTAAAATCCAGAAAACCTTCAAGCATATATCTATACCTTCCAGCAAACTAATTTAGAAAATCAGTATTTGAGATAAAATGCTTCCTCCTTGCTAATTAAACTGCAGAATAAGGAAACATTATCTTTGATAGCAAACTGAATCTTTAAACAGTGTTTGGATTATATTGATATTAATAACCCATTTGCGTTAACTCAAATTGTTTGATAGTCTCTATATAAAGAAGGATTTAGACTTATTTTTCTGCCACAGTATCGTGGACTCCTCAGGGAAAAACATTATCATCAATCAGGGTGCTGTGGATCTTTGAGTGATATTAATCCGTAGTGGACCAGGACCTTACAAAGGAACATTTCTTCTGCCATCATGTAGAATATCATGTATGCATTTTTAAAAGTAGATTTAGTAGATATTTATTTGGCACACAGCCCAAATAAGATAAAATAAATTATGAGAAAAATAATATTCTAGCAGCTATTGAAATTTTTAAATGTTGAACATATTTAAGAGAATTAAAATAGCATTATCTGATCTCCAATAGCACATATGTACAGATCTAATTTTCTACAATGTGTGGTACATTTTAGTTCTTTTAAAAACTGTTATATATACTATTTCAAATACATTTATTTTCTCTCTAAAGCATTTTATAGCAATTTTTAATTTTATCCTCTCATCTTGCATTTTTAAATAAGACATGAAAAATCACTGTTAGTACTATTTTGGGGGCTATATCACCGACTTAACTACTTAAAGACACAATGTGGGACGTATCTTTCTTTAGTCTCTCTTAGATATAGTTTTCAACCTACAGATTAGGTTAATAATATATAAAAAAAGCTTTGCTTCACTAATTCGCAAAATTTCTACTCTGTATTATATTAAATGCCTTTCCCTCCCCTGATTTAATTTAGACCACAAGGCATTTACCTCATTCTCACTTAAATCCGCAGAAGCACCACAAACAGATCCAAACTTGGGGGTCAACCCTCGATTCCTTGCCTGGGCTTTGACTTTTTCTTCTCCATCCTGATATACATACACACCGTGACTTGTTCATGAAAGCTCTGCAGCAAAGTTGAATAATATGTAAATTTTATGTTGTAATGAATTAGGTCCTAAGATCTTTAAAGGTCAGACACCTGGTATAATACATCACATTCTTTAATATCAACTACAAAATAACTGTAATAAATTTTTCCAACACCACATCCTCACACACTGTTACCCACAAGGAAGCACCAAAGGAAATGTGTCATTTGTCAAAACATGCAGAAAAACTGGCATGTGTACAAGTCACTTTAAAAGTAATGCTCAGGTTAGAAATAGCTTTCCAAAGGACTATTTTGTGGTTAAACAAAGAAAAACACATTAGTGTTTAACTAAAATAATCTTTCTATGTGCAAAAAGAAACAGCCAACATTTCGAGATATATGATAAAATAGTTTTAATTAGTTACAGAATAATGTATAATTTATAGGCAAAGAGTCTTATTTGATTATCCTTAAGGGAAGATTCAACAAGCATGAAGATTTAAGCATGGATGAGTGAGTGGACAGTTATAGAAATGTATACCTATTTGAGTTGTAGAAATGTGATAGTTGCTAATGAAATAAAATTCTTTTGTAGTGCTATTTGCAAGCTTCAATTACAAGTCTGTATTGTAAGAGCATGTCTCTTAGCACGAAAAGGAAAAAAGATTTACCTGCAATGAAAGCAGATTTTGGAGATTTTTTTTTAAATGCACACTCACATCAAGTCATGCTCTCATTCCCATCCACCCCATGTTTCTATTCTCCAATAGCATACTTGGTTAATTCAAAACACAAGAGAAATGGATGTGTAGATCCGAATAGGTCTCTTACATGTTATTTCTAATGCTATTGAAGGTATGCCCTTAAAATATACATTATAAGTGGTTATTTCATATATACTCTCTGGTTTGGCAATACATTTTTGGTTAAGGATTAAAGCTGTATTTGAGAAACAACTGAACATCTTTATCAGTTTAAATAATATTTGTGCTTTAAACTTGAATGTGCTTAGGGAAAGATTGTGATCACTTTACAACCAATTCCATGTTTTCCAATATATTTGATAATGGTTTTGTTAGCATGTACATATGGCATCAGTCAACAGTCACAAAACAAAGTGAAAATGTTGTCCAGATCATTAAGAGGCACCCCATGTGTACAAAAAATTGAAGCCATTTTGGCTCTAGTATTTGAAAGTTCTGGAAAATTGCCAAAATCCCACCCTCTTCAATGCATATACAGAAAGTTAGCCACTATATTCATAACTTTTATTGCCAGATCTCACACGGACTTTCTAGGCTGCAGAGAATGTGTGGCATGAACGCCTTCTCCACAAGCAGCTGAACACCTGTGTTCCTGCTTCCAGCGAACCCAACATAGAGTCCATGAGACAAACTGAAGGAAGCAAAGAGATCAACAGTGAACTTTACGGTGTTTTGATTAATTTGTTCAAAATGGGAAAAGGACAAAGAAATAATTTAAAGGAAAAAACAATGTCATCATCAAATAAAAGCAATTTAAAGTAAATTGGCACACACAAAAATTTAGACCTTAACGAAGAATGTTAATGAAAGTGTAGTAAAAAGAATGCTCAGACGTCGCCAGTGGAAGTGAAAATTTCTGTACCTTTCTGGAAAATAATTTGGCAGGAGTTATGTTGCAAACAATATAGCAGTATGATCCATTCATTTTTTTCATTCAACAAAGGTTTGCTGAGTGCTTAATTTGTGCCTGACGGTGAACACAACAGGCAAAATCCCTACCCTCGTGGAGCTGATAATCGGATGGGGAGGTGCAGACAATTAACAAGCAAATAATTAAATAGTTTGCAAGTGTTGGCAAGAATTATGGAGAAATTAATTGTATTTTCGGGGGAAGGGGTAGAGATGTGTGGTTATTTCAAACGGGATGATTAAGGGCAGCGACACTGAAAAGATGAAAGTTGAGCAACGGTTATTGAGGGTTGGTCTCAGAACTTACCTAGGCTAGACTCCATGCCATCATTAGATTACTGCCAGTCAGTATGGTGAGGGTGGAGAGAACACTCTCCCAGCATGCCCTCTGCCATGATGACCATGTGGCAGACATGCTTCCCTGGATATCCTTATACTAGCGAGCTCAATCCGGACTCCAGCAGTGATGCAGGCACCCTGCATACAGGATGCCTGCCCCTGACGAGCTGTCCTCAGTGCTGACAAGCAGCTGGGCCACGGCACTGAGGCAGACAGCAGGGCAGGGTTAGCCTCTTTCAGGCCTTCTGGCAGAGGGAGCCCAGCCCACAGTGACAGCCCTATGAGAACTGAGAATGGAGCCTGTGTTTCCCCTTTCTATCCCAGCTCCAAGTGACCTCTGAGAGAGCTCACACAGTGGTCTTCATCTATCCTAGGGAATGAAGCGGGAATCAAAACCAAATATGTATTTAAAGTTATTGATCAGTTATTTAAACTGTAGCAGAAATATTCAGTGAAAAGGCAAGATTGCAATTTGTATTTGCAATGATTTTTACATGTACCTACGTGCATAGAAAAAAAAGACAAAAGGTAATTTTACTAATGTATGAGCAATAGTCCTGAAGTAGGGTCAGCAAACTGTGACCCAAGGCACCACATCTGATCCATAACATTTTATTGGAAGACAGCCACGCCCATTCACCCAGCTGCTTCTATGTTACAACAGAGTTGAGTAGTTGCAACTGAGATTGTACGGCCTACAAAACCTAAATTATTAACAATCTGGTCCCAGAAAAAAGTGTGCAGGTCTCTGGTCTATAAATTTGAATAATAAACATTTCCTAATTTCCTTCTTATGTCTCTGTATTTTCCATCCTCTCAGCAGATAAAAATATACGATGATTATAATCAGAAAAATAGGCAAATAAGTAATTTGTTCATTCCCATTGTTCTGGGAATATGCCATAAAATGATGAATGGTTACTATCGAATCCAGTTTGGTCATCAGCCATAGCTAAATAGCTTATAGTGGGGGCTATAAACTTATTATTTATGTCACAAACATTTGTTGTTAACCCTTACTATGTTTCAGACACTGCTCTAAGTGCCTTACAACTGTAAACTTGTCCAGTCCTCATAATAATTAGATGTGAGATGAATTATTATTATCTGGAATAATAGTAATAATAAATTATTATTTTACGTTATTTATCATCTATACTATATAATATATAATAATTTAATATTATGAAAAATTAATGAATTATTGTTATCACAGATGAGGAAACAAAAACAAAGGAGTTAAATAAACCATCCCAGGAAACACACATTGAAGCAAGGATTCAAATCTGAGCTGTCTGGAGCCAGTCTTTATTCTGCTTTCTACACTACTCCCTGTAACTATCAAATTCTTGTACCACTTTGCTAACAAGGGAAAGGTGCTTTGTCTATGGTAAAAATTAGTTCTCAAGTGAATAACGAAAGTCCAAAGTCTTTTGTGGAGAATGAAAGGGGGAGGAAGTGAGTGGGAGAGAGGAAAGAAAGAAGAATGTAAGACTTTTTTTTTTTTTAAGTTTTCAAGTGAAGTTTATTTTGAAAGTAAATGAGAGAGAGAGAGACAGAAGATTCGCCTCCCCAAGGTAGGGGAGGGGGCCAAAGGTAAGGAAACATGGCGGCCATAGCTCAAAGAGTCACGTGGAGACACAACAGCTTAACAAAGCAAAGGCTTTGACTCTTTACAGTTCAGACCATATTAAAAGGGTAGGCCATGAGAAGGAGCCTGGTATGTTAGTAAGGATTTTACAATGAAAAATAACCAATAGAATGTGTACTTGGTAGGAGTGGAGAAAGAGAGAGATTTTAAGGAATTGGCTAACAGATTGTGGGGACTGTCAAGTCCAAGTTCTACATGGCAGGCCTACAGGCTGGAAACCCAGAGAAGAGCTGATGATGCTCGAATTCATATGCAATCTGGAGGAAGAAGTCCTTCTCTCCCAAGGGATCTCAGTCTTTTTCTCTTAATGCCTTCAGCTGATTGGGTAAGGCTCACCACATTATGCAAGATAGTCTATTGATTTATATGTCAATGTTAATTGCATCTAAAAAAATACCGTCACAGCAACATCTAGACTGATGATTAGCCAAATATCTGGGTATCGTGGCCTAGACTGAGAAGAAGGGAAAGAAAAGAAAGAAAAGGAATCAAAGACAGACAGCTGCAGGGGGCTGTGGACTTCAGGAGAAGAGCATGTCCTCTTCCCTTGAGGAATTTACAGTCTACTAGGAGAAACAGGAAAACTGGCAGAAAACAGACAGGCTGGCAGCTGAAGGCAGGCTTGTGTGGAGACTCTAAACAGAGATTTGGACATAGCTGAGCACAGGCAGTCAGTGAGTCGATAGACAGCCTGGGGAGCTGGCTTGAGGGTTTAGCTTAGAGGTGAGGTGCAACTTGGACTAGGGAGATGGTGAGTGGGGGAGAAGTCGGGCGAGACAGCAAGGAGCCTATTATCTAACGCCTGAGCCTATACTGCGGGCAGAAGTGGAAAGACTTGTCTCCAGAATGCATCCTGTGCCCTCAGTAGCTCTAGTCAGTCCCTCATGTTGCTCCAGTGAATGGAAGGCCTTGTGGTGCAAGGTGGGCAAGTGGTCTGCTCCAGCTCCTTGGT
>CAUYQG010197931.1:0-10644 GCA_963574415.1 Tarsius wallacei | reverse complement strand
AACAGTCAGAAAGGGTGACTTTGGAGCTGAGAGACAATAAGTCAATAACTCATCATTATTTAAGGATTATAGTAGGAATAGCAGGTTTCATAGAGAAAATATTGTGTTTGAAGTTGCTATGAAAACCATCTAATTTTTTAGCAACCAAGTGAGCATAGAGTTTTGAAAAGAGAACAGTGATTATTAGGACATAGATTTGACAGTATAACTTGGGGAAAGTCACTGGCAACTAAGGGCCTCATTAGAGAACTGGTGAACTAACTGGAGATTGCCTCATTTGGACTCAGTCCCTTTTTAAAGGGATGCAGGAGTGTTGGAGAATGGTTTGTGGATAAAGTGTAACACACTGCTCTTTTAAAAGATATTTACATAACCAAAAATACTGTTGATTATCAGGAAGGTACAGCTTGAAGAGAGACTTAGAAGAACTGGTTGGATCTGTGTACAGGATTAGATGTAAAGAGTAAGGGAAAGAGTTCAAGATGGCTAGCTTGGGTGTATCAGTGAATAGTGATGCCATTAGTGGGGAAAGAGAACAGAGAAGGTTGTTGCAAAAGACTGTTGACATTCATCGGAGGGCTCTTAAACAAGTGCTAAAAGGTGGGTTATTCAGATAATTGACCCATAACTGGAACAGTATACTTCAGGGAATTAATGGCATTTGTAAAAGGTACATATTTCAATAATTTTTTCCTTTTGCTAAGAAGTTTTTTGTTTGTTTACTTGCCTGGAATGAGGGCAGAAAGAGTATATATTATGGTGGTGACAAACATCTCAAAGAACAGTAATTGCAAAGAAACGATGGATGAGATTTGAGGATTGAGAATATGTAGAGAATGAGGAAAAGGGAGGTGAAAACCTGTGTTAGACGTGATAGTAGGCCAGGCTGGGTGGCTGAGCCTGTAATCCCAGCGCTTTGGGAGGCCGAGACAAGTGGATTGCCCGAGCCCATGGGTTTGAGACCTGCCCAGGCAACTTGGTGAGATATCGTCTCTACAATAAAGCAAAACTTAGCCAGGCGTGGTAGCGCATGCCTGTAGTTGCAGCTACTTGGAAGGCTGAGGTGGAAGGATCACCGGAGTCCAACAGGTCGAGACTGCGTTGGCCAGGAGTATGCCACTGCACTCCAGTCTGGGCGACAGAGTGAGACTCCAACTCAAAAAAAAAGAAGATGACATGGCAATGGGGCATTTGAAGTGAATATACTTAGCAAGCAGTGTAGTTGTGGGACTGAGCTCAGTTGTGAAGTCAAATCTAGACATTTATATTTGGACAGACATCACTTGGATGGGGGTGACTATTGCTACCTCTATAGTGAGTGAAGTCTAAGGGAAGCAAGTTTAGAGAGAGAGGTAGTCAAAAGACTGAAGCACTGAGTATCCTCGGTAAACCTTCGTATATCCCAGCACAGAAGAAGCACAAAGAAGTGGGCTCAGCTGTGGATAGAGGAGGAGAAACCAGAATGGTCATGTGGTAAGGTTGGGGAAGCAGGGAGCATTGTCCACTTTAAGATGGTAGCTTATGGGCTGAGCTTGGTGGCTCAACCTGTAATTACAGTGCTTTGGGAGGCCGAGGTGAGTGGATTGCCTGAGTCCACAGGTTCGAGACCCGCCCGGGCAAATTGGCGAGATCTCATCTCTACAATAAATCAAAAATTAGCCGGGCGTGGTAGCGCACGCCTGTAGTTCCAGCTACTTGGAAGGCAGAGGCGGAAGGATCGCTGGAGCCCAGCAGGTCGAGGCTGCAGTGGCTGGGTACATGCTACTGTACTCCAGTCTGGGTGACGGAGTGAGACTTTCCCTCAAATCAAAAAACAAAAACAAACAAAAAAGGTGGTAGTTTATGGAATGGGGCTGGTGCTATCCAGCAAAGATTTTGTAGAAGAGACGTTTCCATGAGTGAAGGTAATTTTTATTGCAAAGCAGTCAGAATGAGGAGAGGAAGGGACCGAGTGAGGCCTTAAAGAAGGGAAGATGTTGCCTGACTGGTCTCCAGTTTCTCCATGTGCTAAATAAGGACAATAATTGTAGAGTTCCAGGCATTAAATTAATATACATAAAGCACTTGTAATGGGGCCTGACAAATACCAAGCATTTATTAAATGGTGATTTGTCGTGGTGGGTGCTGGTTCTTGTTTTTGTTAGTTGTGAGTGGAAACTTTACTGTAAAGTTAAGAAGATTAGAGATGACTAAAAAATGTCTCATGTTGCCTAAGATGTTGCCTTTTTTAAATGAAGTTATTAGCCACTTTCTGTTTGTTAGTCTATTTTCAAGTTAATTGGCTCAATAAAATAATAGTATCTGCTAAACCCAACTTCACTTGTGAGGAATACAAAGTTTATGAAATACAGGTATATTTTTCACACCTCCTGGTCCTTGTCTTGGCAGAAGTCATTTTAGACAGGAAAGTGCTTTTTGCTCTAAATGTATCTGAAACCAATTAGGGTATCTTCTTGTTTGTATTATATGTAACATGGTCTCCTGCATGTATTAGGAATGTTACAAGACAAACGAATGGAAATTGATAAACATAGCCTAAATATTGGTGATTACAATCGAACGGTCGGGAAAGGCCCTGGTTCTCGGCCTCAGATTTCCAAAGAGTCTTCCATGGAGCGCAATCCTTATTTTGACAAGGTAAGATTGCTCTTCTTTTACCTTTGTGACTGATAAACCAATACACTTAATAGCATAAATTTCACAGCAATATTTTAGAACATTTTCCATAATATAAAGTGATATTCAGTCCCAAATCCTATTATTGGATTTGTAGTTCATTGTCCTTTTATGTCTCAATTTAGCATAGAGGTTGCATTTATATTTTCTTCTTAATCCCATAAAATATGTTTGGCTCTTTTTATGTGCTCTAGAATTAACACTAATCTGATCTCTTCTGTTTTCTACCTGTTTCCTGTTGATGCTGGAATGTCATGTGACTTCTCTTCTGTTCCTGCAATGATTTCTTCCTTCCACTTGTTTGCTTGGCTGGTGTTGCACATCTTTCTGTCTGTCCAATCAGGATGGCATTGTAGCAGATGAATCCCAAAACATGCAGTTTATGTCCAGTCAAAGCATGAAGCTTCCCCCTTCAAATAGTGCACTACCTAACCAGGCCCTTGGCTCCATAGCAGGGCTGGGTATGCAAAACTTGAATTCTGTTAGACAGGTAAGTCCAGATGTGTATTTTAGGCTCTCTGTTGAATCATTTGTATTAGTAATAAGATCTTTCTTACATGTAGTTACTGTGTTTAAATCAGTAGTAAGATGTGGTAATGAGATGTTTGTCCCTAAAGAATCCCAGTGCTATTTACTGTTGTTTTTGTAGAATGGCAATCCCAGTATGTTTGGTGTTGGAAACACAGCAGCACAACCCCGGGGCATGCAGCAGCCTCCAGCACAACCTCTTAGTTCATCTCAGCCTAATCTCCGTGCTCAAGTGCCTCCTCCATTACTCTCCCCTCAGGTAAATAAGCATTCCTTATATCCTTTTACATTTACCTGGAAAAGAGCCTTGAATAATTTTATATTTGAATGAGATGACTAGATGAGCATCATAATATTTATTGGCATCTCTGAGAGGCAGCAAGTTATGAATTATCTGTTACAAAAAGATACAGGAAAGAATGAAGAAAATAAGTCCATTTAAATCTAAAATTTACCACTTTCTTCTATGAAACGTCTTGAGAGGAGACAATAGCAAAGTAAAATTGGCTGGTTTAAGCCTCATCTCTGTTGCCAGGCACAGTGGCTCCTGTAATTCCGGCACTTTGGGAGGCAGAGGTGAGAGGATTGTCTGAGCCTAGGGATTCAAGACTAGCCTGGGCAACTTGCTGAGACCTCATCTCTACAATAAGTCAAAAATTTAGCCAGTTATGAATATAATAAACATTTAAAAAATTAACCATACATGGTGGTACACACCTGTAGTTCCAGCTACTTGGAAGGCTGAAGTAGAAGGATCGCCTGAGCCCAGCAGGTTGAGGCTGTGGTGGCCACTAGCGTGACAGTGCCTTACAGCTTGGGCAACAGAGTGAGACTCTGACTCAAAAAATAAATATTCATCTTTTACTTTGCCCAAGAAAAAGTGTATGTGAACAAAAAGTTAGTAAGACAGAAATGAAGATCATAACCCCCTGATGAATAGTCCACAAATTTAATTGCTCTCTTGACAGTTTTAAAATACATAGTACGCTTAGCTAGTTTGGGCTATTTTACCAACATTGTTAACTTACTGTTATAATTCTAAGGTTCCAGTTTCATTGCTGAAGTATGCACCAAACAACGGTGGCCTGAATCCACTCTTTGGCCCTCAACAGGTAGCCATGCTGAACCAGCTATCCCAACTAAACCAGCTTTCTCAGATCTCCCAGTTACAGGTAAGTAGAATAATAGTCCCACTTAGTACACACTTATTGAGTGTCTACTGTGTGCCAAACACTAGACTTTGTGCAGGAAGTACTGCAGTAAACAAAACAGACATAGGCATAGCCCTCATGGAGCTTCTCTTTCAGTGAAGACATTGTGAACATCTGTGAGGAGTATTTTGAAGATGTGCAGGATGCCGTGAGAGGAGGGCCAGCTCAGTCTGTGGGTAGGATGATCAGGGAAAGTTTCTCTGTTGAAGTGAATCTAAACTTGATATTTAGTTGGACTGAATTTCAGCAGAATGACTGGAAGAGATATACAAGATGAGGCAGTACATGTTGGCATTGTCTAGATCAAGCCATGCCTCAGTAAGTGCATCTGCCATAGTCACTTTGAGGCATACAAATAAATAACAGTGTGATGGTGACAACCTTTTTGCTGTCTTCCCTCCAGCGATTGTTAGCGCAGCAGCAAAGGGCGCAGAGTCAGAGAAGCGTGCCTTCTGGTAACCGGCAGCAGCAAGACCAGCAGGTAGATCAGATCCTTCCACTTGCTATGCTAGCCTTTGTTTTAATAAACTCTACTTACATCATTTCCTTTATCATATGCAATTTGAAATGTCTGTCTTAAAATAGAATCTTATTAAAATATACTGGAAGTATGTTGTCTATTAAGTCTGCTGTTTGCCTATGAGTCATATTAACTGTTATACTGTAATTGTTCACCTTCCTACTGAGAAGAAAAGTGAATTAAAAAATGAAGAGGAATATATGTGTCTGCAAAGCCTTTTTTCCTTTACAATTTTTTCTGAAACCATATTGTTGCTTTAAGGGTCGACCTCTTGGTGTGCAGCAGCAAATGATGCAACAATCTCGTCAACTTGATCCAAACCTGTTGGTGAAGCAGCAGACGCCGCCATCTCAGCAACAGTCACTCCATCAGCCAGCCATGAAATCTTTCCTTGACAATGTCATGCCCCACACTACACCTGAGCTGCAAAAAGGGCCATCACCAATAAATGCTTTCAGCAACTTCCCTATAGGTAGGTTTCTCCTTGACCAAAGGATTCAGCTGATGTTTAGATATCATAAGCGTGCATCTCCTCTCTTACCCTTGCAGTTCTGTTCCTTCATGAAAGTTACTTTGGTCTTCGAGCTGTTTCCTCTCAGAGTTGTCATCTCCTCTTTTAGGTTTAGCTCATCTTCATGCGTCAGGGAAGGTGTCTGTCTATTTTTAAAAAATCACTACTTCAAAAATCTCACTCATTTAAAGTGAGTTAGAATAAAAGAAACATTTTACTTTTGAGACTTAGGTATCCTAATTGTAGGATGTAAAGTGAAGGAAAGCTGATGTTGTTACTGGAAACAGTCTAACATGCCCCATCAGCAGAATTCAAGTAAATTGTAATAGATATGGGCATCTCCTTCTTAGGTCTAATTGTTAGAACAGGACATTGTTCCTTTTTTTTTTTTTTTTTGAGTTGGAGTCTTCACTCTGTCACCCGGGGTGGAGGACAGTGGCACGCTCATGGCCACCGCAGCCTCGACCTACTGGGCTCAGGTGATCCTTCCGCCTTAGCCTTCCAAGTAGCTGGAACCACAGTTGTGCGCCATCAATCACAGCACCTGGCTAATTTTTCTTGATTTATTGTAGAGATGAGGTCTCGCCAAGTTGCCCAGGCTGGTCTTGAACCCGTAGGCTCAGGCAGTCCTCTCACCTCGGCCTCCAAAGTGCTGGAATTATAGGTGTGAGCCACCACACCAGGCCCATTTTTACTTTTAAATGACAGCATCCTTTGCATAGGCAGCCAGCTGACTGTTCAGTTTGCAAGCAGAGGATAGCAACTAAAAGTGATCACATTGTTCATGCATGGTACTTTTGGAAAATAGCTAAACAGTTGCATTTTATTAGAGGTAAGCATAAATTTGGCTTCTGTAAAACTTTTTTTTTTTTTTCGTGCCCACCTGGGGACGCGTGTTAGAACCTTTAACCTGCTGCACCTCAACTGCCAGTTGTTTAAAACTTTTTTTTTTCCTCTTACTTTGCCAAGGAATTTTAAAATAGTTAAAATTATATGGAGAGCCGGGCTCGGTGGCTCAGCCTGTAATCCTGCGCCTTGGGAGGCTGAGGTGAGTGGATTGCTTGAGCCCGCGGGTTCGAGACCCACCTGGGCAACTTGGCGAGACCTCATCTCTACAATAAATCAAAAAATTAGCCGGGTGTGGTAGCGCAGAAATAGTTTTCTGCATATAATATAGTTATAGTATTAACAGTTTTATGGTTTGAATACATTATACTATCAAGTGTTAAAAAGTAGCCCTTTAGGATTTAGATATGTTGCTCTTTCTGATAACCTAGCAGAGGCACCTTCTTCTGAATGACCTTGCCCAAGAGCTTAGTGTATCTGTTCTGCCTGTCTTGCCTTTATTATCATTTGGCCATATCACATTTACAGGATATTTATTAAGGAACATTTTATAAGTTTTTTATTTTTTATTTTTTTTAAGGCTTGAACTCAAACTTGAATGTAAATATGGATATGAACAGTATTAAAGAGCCACAGTCAAGATTAAGGAAGTGGACTACAGTGGACAGCATTTCTGTGAACACATCTTTGGATCAAAACTCCAGCAAACATGGTATAAAATACATTATTAACATTTTCCCTTTAAAAAAAAAAAAAAAGACTGGGCACGGTGGCTCACACCTATAATCCCAGCACTCTGGGAGGCCGAGGTGAGAGGATTACCTGAGCCCATGGGTTGAAGACCAGCCTGGGCAGCTTGGTGACACCTCATCCCTACGATAAATCAAGAAGTATTAACCAGGTTTGGTGGCACATGCCTGTAGTTCCCGCTACTTGGAAGGCTGCAGCGGAAGGATTGCCTAAGCCCAGTGGGTCACAGCTGCAGTGGCCATGAGCGTACCACTACCCTCCAGCCTGGGTGACAGAGTGAGATTCTGACTCCCAAAAAAAAAAAAAGCAAACGTGCAGAATACTAAATTTAGACCTTTATTTTACAATGTTTTCAAAGCCAGATTATCTTAGAACTTTTCCTCATTTAAAAAAAATCCTTTATTAATTATTAAATCTTCATCAAAACAAGAGACTTTTGACCAAGAAGTCAAATCCGCCTCTATGCTATTTTACAAATGAGAGATCAGATGCAGTTTAAGAAATGATTCCTTAGATGGGCTCAGTGGCTCAGCCTGTAATCCCGCGCTTTGGGAGACTGAGGTGAGTGGATTGCCTGAGCCCGCGGGTTTGAGACCTGCCTGGGCAACTTGGTGAGACCTCATCTCTACAATAAGTCAAAAAATTAGCCGGGTGTGGTAGCACGCGCCTGTAGTTCCAGCTACTTGGAAGGCTGAGGCAGAAGGATCACCGGTCGAGGCTGCGGTGGCCGGGAGCAGCCACTGCACTCCAGTCTGGGTGACAGAGTGAGACTCCAACTCAAAAAAAACAAAAGAAGAAATGATTCCTTTTTTGTTGGTTATTTAGTTTTTATCTTAATGATTTTATTGTTTTTGTGTTCAACTTAACACTTATCAAATTTAATATGTTCATAGTAGGGTATTAAAAATGTATACTGTAATTTTTATTTTAATCAATTTCTTGTATACTGACAAATTTTATATATTTTGTTGCTATCTTTAAGTCATATAGGTTTATCTTTTTAGGTTTTAGAAGTGCCATTTTCATCCTCTTTGATATTATTCATTCATTCAGCAAATTTTAATGGACTGACTTCTGCTTTCTAATGACTGTTAGGCACCTAGAATACATAGACACATATATACATACATACACTTGGTTGAGTGTATATATGTCCCAATGTATATATGTAAAAATACTTGCTCTGGAGGAGCTCATTGTGAGCAAAGGTAAGTATGTAAACAGCTTTAGTACACTGTAAGAAGCAATATAAAAGTTAATATGTGTAGTAGTATAATAGTACAAACTTCCATAGAAGCACTTAGTAAAGAATAACTGTGGTATGACGGATCTGGAAAGGCGAGAAGGACTTAACTTGAATTGAGTAAGTTTACCAAGCAAGTGGAGGAAGAACAACCAAGTGAGAATAGTGCATGTATGGTTCAAAGACTACCTCTGTATCTGGGCATGTCTAGAGGTGAAGATGCAAGTGAGAGGAAGGAATAGTAGATATATAGTAAATCATGGAACACATAACATGAATAATTTTAAACATGTACATGGTGGACATCTAGAGACAGGTATGACTTAAAGGCATAGATGAGAGAAAGAAAGGACAATGAACATGAGAAGGGAATGCATGGAAGAGAGTTCTAGAATTAAGGGCAAAGAGACTTGGTAACTAACTCATTCTTTGCTTCAGAAAATACATGGTTATCTGTGATGTGCCCCCTATTCCTCTAGCCTCCTCCAGTCCTCTCCTAAACGTTTATTTTTTTTTGTCTTTATTTTAAAGATGTGGGATTCCTAGACCTTTAAGACTTCACTCAAGAGTCATTTCCAGGAAGCATTCTCCCAAAGCCACTTTTTGTATATCCCTAGCTCATGTAAATATCCATTTAGGACTGTCTCTATCACAGGACTGTAAATGCCTAGAAGACAATAACCCCATTTTGTTTTCTTTGTAGCTTCATTAAGCATGAAGTGCTTGCTCAGTGAGCATTTGCTAGATGAAGGGATGAGTGGATAATAAGGCAATTAATGGTAGAATAAATGCAGGAATTGAATCAGGCTTGGTGTGATACATGATGAATCTATTTCAGATTTGTTGAATGTGGTTTGGGAGGGCTCCACATGGAAAAAATTAGAAGAGAGAAGTCAAGCACCCAGAAGGAAAATCTGGGCTAGAGTAAGATTTGGTATTTATCAGAATGTTGAAGTTCATAGACGTGACGAGGTTGCCCAGAGGAAGAGAATGTATAGAGATAAAAGAAGAGACCGGGCACGGTGGCTCATGCCTGTAATCCCAGCACTTTGGGAGGTGGTGGTGAGAGGATTGCCTGAGTTTAGGGTTTTGAGACCAACCTGGGCAACTTGGCATGACCTCGTCTCTATAGTAAATCAAAAAATAAGGCATGGTGGCGCACGCCTGTGGTTCCAGCTATTTAGAAGACTGAGGCAGATGGATCACCTGAACCCAGCTGGTCGAGGCTGCAGTGGCTGTGAGCATGCCACTGCTCTCCAGCCTGGGAGACAGAGTGAGACTCCGACTTAAAAAAAAAATAGAACAAGGGCAAAATTATGGAACCACTGGTATTAAAGAAACCTGGAATAGAATGGCTAGAGAGAAATGATGTGGAAACCCAGAAAAATGTTTCTGCCATTATGGTTTTCTATCTTCTCAGGTTAAAGTGAATTTTCCTATGACTGTTCTCCATATCTGACCCTCATTTTCTTTGTGAAAAATTATTCTCACCTTTTCACTGCTATTGTAGGTATAATGTATATCATATATTCTTAAGTATTAAGTACATTTAGATAGGGTATACTGGTGTGTGGTATGCATTATGTAAATGGAGATTCAAATTGCAGTTTAGGTAGGTTTTATTTTTATCTTCATTTTTCTGAAGCTTAGATAGCTAATATGTTAGATGTCAAGCAGAGAAGAAAGAGCAAATCCAAAAGGCCTTATACTTCAGTGATCCTCAAGACCTCCCTCAGGTTCAGTGATTTACTGGAACTCATAGTACTCAGGAAAGCTTTTCTTACAGCAAAAGGATACAGATTAAAATCAAAGAAAAAAGGTATATAGGATAGAGTCCAGGAGCGAGCTTTCTATTGTCATCTCCCAGTAGAGTTGCACCGACAGCATGTAATCCTTTCAGCAGCAATGTGTGGAAACCACATACAAAGTATTGCTGATCAGAGAAGCTCACCCAAGCATGGGGTGTCCAGAGTCCCAAGCAAACAAAAATAGGTGTTCATTATAAATCCCGTCATTGTCGTAAGCTATCTGGCATAGCCTAGGCCTGAGGTATGCAGAGGTACTCTCTTTTTTTTGAGTTGGAGTCTCACTCTGTCACCCAGATTGGAGTGCAGTGGCTACTCCCAGCCACCACAGCCTCGACCTGCTGGGCTCCGGCGATCTTTCCACCTCAGCCTTCCAAGTTGGTGGAACCACAGGCACGCGCTACCATGCCTGGCTAATTTTTTGATTTATTGTAGAGATGAGGTCTTGCCAAGTTGCCCAGGCGGGTCTCGAACCTGCGGGCTCAGGCAATCCACTCACCTCAGCCTCCCAAAGCACGGGATTACAGGCTGAGCCACTGAGCCTGGCTCAGAGG
>CAUYQG010197924.1:0-13296 GCA_963574415.1 Tarsius wallacei | reverse complement strand
CCGGAGCCCAGCGGGTCGAGGCTGCGGTGGCCGGGAGCGGCCACTGCACTCCAGTCTGGGCGACAGAGTGAGACTCCAACTCAAAAAAAAAAAAAGAAATACAGATTAGAAGTATTAAGCCCTGGCCGGGCATGGTGGCTCAAACCTATAGTCCCAGCACTTTGGGAGGCCAAGGCGAGAGGCTTGCCTGAGCTAAGGAATTAGAGACCAGCCTAGGCAACTTAGTGAGACCTTGACTCTACAATAAATCAAAAACTAAGCTGAACATGGTAGCCAGTAGTTCCAGCTACTTTGAAGGCTGATGTGGCTCAGGAAGGATCACCTGAGCACAGCAGGTAGAGGCTGTGGTGGCTGTGAGCATGCCACTGCACTCTGGCCTGGGCGACAGTGAGACTTCAACTTAAAAAAAAACAGTGTTAAGCCCTGTGTTCTCACAATGTATGAAGGGCAAAAGAGAGTGACAGATACTTGTAGTGGCTTTGCAAGTACTGAGGGTAACTTTTTTCAGAAATCCAATCTTATACCGGCATTCTCCATCTCCAAGAGAATCAGCAGGCCATGGTGAGCTTGGTGGGGATGCTTCTTTAGGGCATGAAACTTGAGCCTCAGCCTCCTGAATAGCAGGAACTGGGTTGTGGCCCCATTACTAAGCATAGGAACACCCTTGGGACCCCGGGGTACGTATTTATGATGGAGCTAGTTACATGAATAATGTCAACTCATTCTCACCATGTCTAACCCAGGGGTTCAAGCCCTGGCAACTTGATGAGACCTCTTCTCTACAATAAATAAATTAGCCAGGTGTGGTGGCGTGTGCCTGTAGTTCCAGCTTCTTGGAAGGTTGGGTGTAAGGATCACCTGAGTCCAGCAGGTTGAGGCTATGGTAGCCATGATCGGGCCACTACACTCCAGCCTGGGTGACAGAGTGAGACTCCAACTCAAAAAAAAAAAAAGATGAAGAACATTATCTCAATAATACCTTTGAGAGGAGGAAACAAGATTATTTGCCTATTTGTTAAAGGAAAAGGAAACAGAAAGAGAAAAAAAAAGACACACTAATGAGATTTTTTTTTTTTTTTTTAGTTGGAGTCTCATTCTGTCGCCCAGACTGGAGTGCAGTGGCTGCTCCCGGCCACCACAGCCTCGACCTGCTGGGGCTCCGGCAATCCTTCCACCTCAGCCTTCCAAGTAGCTGGAATTACAGGCTACCATGCCCGGCTAATTTTTTGATTTATTGTAGAGATGAGGTCTCACCCAGTTGCCCAGGTGGGTCTCGAACCCGCGGGCTCAGACAATCCACTCACCTCAGCCTCCCAAGGCGTGGGATTACAGGCTGAGCCACCCAGCCCGGCGAGATTTGTCATATGGTAGCAACAGGATGGAATGAGGGGGAATGAGACTTCTCTGGATATCTTCTTTTGTTCTGACCTAACTCTTGAAGCCATTTTAATGTTTCACATCTCAAAAATAAATAAAAATAAAATAAAACTCACAGAACCGGGGAAAGCCTTAAAGTTGAATATAAACAGAAATAAGCAAATAAAAAGAATGCCCTTTGACTTCTAGCTTACTACTTGATAGTAAAAATAATCAGCCCCTTACCTGTACTAAACATTTTGCTACAGTTTGATTTAACCTTTGCAACATCCCTACGTGGTAGGTACTAGGACTATCCTAGTCTTACAAGTGGGGAAGTTGCACTTTAATGAGATAAAGGAAGCTCCCGAAGTCCCAAGGACTTGAACTCAGGCTTTGCATCAAATTTGTATTAGATCTCAGTTCTGAAATCCTGTTTACACTCAGCTCCATGTCAGGCACAGAAGGATCAGTTAGTGGCTTTGGGTTTTAGGCACCTACAATCTCAGTGATAACCATTTAACACCACGAGCTTATACACGCGGACATGAACAATTCCTTTAAAATTCATAAAGATGTAAAGGCCATGAAGATTTTAGGAATCCTGAGCACTCCATGTGGACTGGCTTCCTAGAGGATATGGGATTTGAACTAAACCTGGTAGGTAGAATTTAGGCAGGTAGAACAAAGGAGCAAGGACTTCCAGACAGCAGAACCTACCAAAAGCAAAGAGGCAGAAAGGACCTCGGTGTGTAGGAGCACGGAGGAGACCAGTCTCTGCATAGGAACGGACAACACAGACGCACGTGTGTGTCACTCTCCTGGGAATCTTTAATTTATTTAATTTATTATTATTATTTTGGGGTCGGGGTCTCACTCTATGGCCCAAGCTGTAGTGCAGTGGCACGATCATGGCTCCCTGAAGCCTCGATCTCCCGGTCTCAGGTGATCCTTTTGCTTCAGCCTCCCGGAGTAGATAGGACTACAGGTGAGCAGCACCACACCCGGCTGTTTTTTAAAATTTTTGATAGAGATGAAGTCTCGCTGTGTTGCCTAGGCTGGTCTCAAACTCCTGGGCTCAAGTGACCCTTCCCCCTCGGTCTCTCAAAGTGCTGGGATTACAGGTGTGAGCCACCGCGCCTGGCCTCTCCTGGGGGACCTTTTCGAGTTTCAAGTCAAGGTGAATGTCATGGGAAGAACATAGCCACAAGGAGGCTTGGGTGAGGTCAGCGAACTCTAGTCCCTAAACTTTTGCCCCTTGATAGTTTGGATATTTACCAGGTCCCTTTCCAATTACTGGGCTCTAAGAGATTACCTAGGAAGAGGTGGACACTATATTCAGGGTCCACAACTAAAAAGGTTTTTGCATAAAGGGGAGAAATAAAGTGCTAGCTCCTTTGGTTGTTTTTGCTTTTCTCTTTTATCTCTACTCTCTCAGTCACTCTCTGTTTGCTGAGCTGAAAAGCAAGCTCTCAGCCTGGCTGTATCTTTCTAAAGCCAGCTTGTCTGCAGCCCCCATGGGTAAGGAGGGGTGTTAGAGGAAAACACCTCTCCCCTTGTGTCCCTTCCCCAGCTGGAAGGTTGGGGGCTCAGCAGAGATAATGAGAGGAAATGAGAAGAGAAAGCAAGAAGGCTTTGTGGGAGGGAAAGGTGGCCAGGCACCAAAGCTGGGTCTAACTGGAGAACAAGGAGGAAACGTGAAGAAAATAAAAATATGGGTAATGCCCCTCAGACCACTGATTCACTGAATCCTAAATTTTAATCCGGATCGCTATTCAGATAAACAGGAAAAATCTTTGAAACAGGACAAATGCAACAGCTGGCTCTCAAGCTGCTGCCTTTTATTGTCATTCCCTTTCCCTTTCGAAACAACAACAAAGGGTGGGTTGGTTTATGCCTATAATCCCAGCACTTTGGGAGGCAGAGAGAGGAGGATTGTTTGAACCTAGGAGTTTGAGACCAGCCTGGGCAACATGGTAAGACCTCGTCTCCACAATAAATAAAAAAATTAGTTGGCATGCTGGCATGCATCTATAGTCCCAGCTTCTGGGGAGGCTGAAGCAGAAGGACCGCCTGAGCCCAGGAGGTTGAGGTTGTGGTGAGCCGTGATCATGTCACTGCACTCCAGCCTGGGAGACAGAGTGAGAACCCGACTCAAAAAAATTTAAAAAAACCCAAACCAACCAACAAAAAAATCCCCAAATCAAAACCAACCAAACAAACAAAAACCAAAAAAATATTCTTGAATCTCCCACAAGATAAAGTCAGTATCTGGCCCTTTTTGATTCTTTTCCTCCCTGCCTTACCACCACTGTGTCCTTCCCAGCACCTCTCCCCAAGCCTTGTCAGCAGCCCTTTGTCCTGGGCCCCCACACCAGGCTGCTGCTCCACATCCCTGCCCCCATCCACACTGGGAACATGGGTTAGTCACTGGTTCCCTCCCCCAGCCAGTTTCCGGACCAGCCCACATACCACCTCCTCCAGCAGCACTGGGGTTCCTGGAAGGTGGTGGCTCCTCCTCCCACCTCCAGGCACCCTGACACACACCCTCCCCGCCATCAGTGTGGTTTTCATATCCTTTTCTAGTGGCGTGTTTGTCTTTTTGCCCCCAGATTCACAGCTTCTTCTTTGCCTTAGAACAAGATGCAATTTCTGATCACATTGAAAACGTGATGAATATATGCTTCACTTAAAGCAATGTTTTTTAAACTTTTAATACCTCAACCCACAGTAAGAAATGCATTTTGCATTACCATCCAGTTCACAGACTCACATACACACATATGACTGAGACCAAAGTTTCATGAAATAATACTTACTCTGTTGATGTACTCTGATATTTTCCTTTATTTCATTTTTTAAAAGGTTCGTTGGGACTTGTAGGAAAACCACGGTCCTCAAGTGCAGGGAGACGCTGTCATTGCTAAAGTGAGAAGAGCTTTGCTTCCAAACCAGGATCAGATGAGGATTAAGCTGTAAACAAATGAGGGCTTCTGCCTGCTCCGGTCTGTGGACCAAGAAAGGCTGGCCTCATTAAGCAGTAGAGGCTGAGGCAGGGTTTACTGACAATGGTGATGGACTTCAAGCTCAGGGCAAGAACTGAGCCCTGGGCCTGCTCTTGGCAGTCTTCCCGTGCCCTACCTTATATCCTTCCTTTAACACACCCATCCTCACCCCGCAAAGAGTTCTGCACACTCTGCCTGCTGCACTAGATGTATTTTACGCATGCCTCCATGATGGCTCTTGCTACACTGCGGTGTGTGATGCAGTTCTCTCTTAGTGGGCAAGCTGCTTAGCTGAGGGATCCTGGCCTGGGAAAATCTGGTCAACAAGGGTTTGTGTGTGAATGAGAGGAGAGGAATTGTTGCATCTTGGGGTCTTCAGGTGCCCATCTCTTCCCTGCTGTTGCCTGGGCAGGGGTCACTGCCGACTCAGGAGTTGCAGCAGAGAGGCAGGCCAGGGCAGGCCACTGGGGAGCAGGGGAGCAGCAGCAGCTGCCCAGGGTCCGGGAGCAGTGACTGGAATTCCATTCACAGAGCTCAGTTATCCCTTCATTTTGTATAAAAACTTAGCAATTTAAGAGATGAAGAAAATAGTCCTGGGCTTTAGCCAGACATGGTGGCTCATGCCTGTAATCCCAGCACTTTGGGAGGCCAAGGCAGGAGGATTACTTGAGCCCAGGAGTTAGAAACCAGCCTGGACAACATAGTGAGACCTCGTCTCTACAAAAAAAATCAAGAAATTAGCCAGGTGTGGTGGTGTGCACCTGTAATCCCAGCTACTCTGGAGGCCGAGACAGAAGAAATTGTCTGAGCCCAGGAGGTTGAGGCTGTGGTGAGCTGTGAGCATGCCACTGCACTGCAGCCTGGGCAACAGAGTGAGACTCCAACTCAAAACAAAACGAAAAACAAAAACAAAAACAAAGCCCCTGGGCTTCAGAGGCAGACCTGAAAAACCTAAACAGGTTCTTAGCACTGGGGTTGAACTAATGCATGCGCCATTTAAAGGGAATAATGGCAGGTGATAAGCAACTCAAGTGTGACCCAGGAGCTCCTCTATCAGTTAACCCAACCCCAGAGCCTTTGGAGTGTCCCCTTCTCTCTGGCTGTGCCTCACCGGAGCATATGGGGGCTGAGGAAGGGAGACAAGCCTGTGCCCCCATCTCCTGGAGGGATCCCAATATAGAAACATTTCAGGCATAAACCTTTTCTTGTCACTGTCAGAAACAACACAGATCATGAAACACTAAAAGCACATACATCCTGACATTACATGGACCCTGTGAGTCCTCTGGTGTAGTGACTACACATCTTTCACAAACACTGCAAACTCTATTCTGCAGAGCTTCTGCACCCTTAGAAAGAAACTTGGATGGGAACATTCCAGCCAGGTTCTGCCCATGTCTGGGCCTCACTTGCTTTGTGTCTTTGTTCTTCTGACTGATGTGGTTGATAAATGCCTTTTAGGAGAACAGTGTTAGGGGCAAGAAGATTTAATTTTAAAAATGAATCTGAGGAACTCCGTAGCTTAAGAAAACAAAAACAAATGAATGATTGCTCTGTCTTGTTACATACTGTAGTTGTAACTAGATAGACTGTGCCTCCCCTAAATTCATATGTTGATACCTAATTCCCACTGTGATGATATTTGGAGGTGGCTCTTTGGGAGGTGATTAGGTGATGAGGATGGAGCCCTCATGAATGGGATTAGTGCCCTTATGAAAGAGACCACCAGAGAGTTTCCTTGTCCCTTCCTCCATGAAAGAACACAGTGAGAAGTCAGTTGTCTAGGAATAAGGAGGTAGGCCCTCACCACACATCAGATCTGCTGGTGCCTTGATCTTGGACTTCCCAGTCTCCAGAACTGTGAGAAATGATTTTCTGCTGCTCGTGGGCCACCCAGTCTATGGTGTTCTGTTATTACAGCCAGAATGAACTAAGACACCATTGTACTCACTGTCAAACTAAAAAAGTAGAATGTAGTCCATGTTCCCAGGAGCTTATAGTATTTATTAAAGTACAGTGATGCGGGAAGACCTTGAACTGTGAAGTCAAAATGAACTGAGTCTGTAACTTTCCCACTCATAGCCCTTGTGGTCTAAAGAAGTAGCTGACCTGATCTGAGCCAACCTCCTCCTCATCTGTAGAATTAGGAAAGTCATGCTGCTCCCCAGGCTTGCTGTGAGGAGGAAAACAAGGGTATATACTTGGGAGCAGCTAACGTTCGTGAGGAAACTAACTTTCCAAGGTAGCCACATGAGGCTACTTGCTTCAGTGCACAGAGTGAGGTGGTGGTGACAAGCCAGGCCAGGTAGAGTATATTTTTCTCCTCGTGAAGCAGTGACAAATAAGCTAGACAGACAGTGGTGGTGCTGTCACGGAAAGTTCCAGCCAGACAGAATTGTCTGGAGTCTGTCCTGTGGGTAGTGATAGCAGGGACTTCTTGAAAGTAATGGTCCAGCGGATTAGTCTGGCCACCTGTGAAGGTTGAGTGGCCATGAGGTAAGACTGGAGGCTGGGAAACCCCTGAGGGGTGTCAAGGGGTGAGGGCTGGACCTAAGCTGGGGCAGTAGGGGAGGGGAAGGACACGAGGCAGGCCACAGGAGGGGTCAAAGCTGGGGGTCTGGTTTTCACCCTCTTGATGTTTTCCCTCTGCTTCTTTTTCTCTCTACCTTTCTCCTCCTGTCCGTCTATCTCTATCCCCAGCTCCCATATCAGCCCTTGGTCCTTCTACCATTTCAATCATGGGGCTGAACAGATGCTTCAGATGATAAAGATGCTGACCAGCTGGCCCCTGTTAACTTGGTCTGGTTGGCCTCGAGTGGGTTACTGGCAGAGGAGGGGCAGGCCCGCTCTTTCTTCAGGATATGAGTGAGAAAAGCTACTGCTGGTTAGAACTCACAGGAAGCCAAAGCCATGCGGCAGCACCTGACATCAGGTGCGGCACAGCCAGCTGGGTGAGAAGAGGAGCTGACACCTCTGGGCCTGCTGAGACTGGCTGCTCCTTCTACTCCAGGCCAAGGAAATCAGGTCACCCTGCATCATACACTCCGCCAGACACTGAGGACTGACTGCTGTCTCTGGGGAATCAGCCACAAAAAAGAATTTATGGAATAGCTGCCAGAGTCAGGCACCTGGCTGAGGATATCTCAAACTGGTGTGGCCCACAGGTCCACTCAATCTACCAATGGGCTTTGTTTGGCCAACACAGGCCTTTCCACCCTATATTACGCACTTTCCTCCCTGTCTACCTCATGTAGCCTTTCTAGTCTCATCCCTGAGTTTATGAATTCACCAGCCCCATCCTACCAGGGTATGAAGAAATACAAAGGCGCTCCCAGAGTTTGTGATATTGCTGGGAAAACAAGTATCCAGGCAGAGGGCTGACCATGCCAGACCCAATGCTTGGGACAGACATCTGCATTTTGGAGTTTTTTGTTTTTTTGTTTTTTGAGTTGGAGTCTCATTCTGTTGACCAGGCTGGAGTGCAGTGGCATGATCATGGTTCACTACGGTCTCAACCTCCTCCTGGGCTCAGGCGGTCCTTCCACCTTAGCCTCCCAAATGGCTACACCAGGCATGCACCAGCACACCCAGCTAATTTTTGCATTTTTTTTTTGTAGAGACAAGGTCTCACTCTGTTGCCCAGGCTGGTATCAAACTCCTGGGCTCAAGTAATCCTCTCGCCTCAGCTTCCCAAAATGCTGGGATTACAGGCGTGAGCCACTGTGCCTGGTCTGGAGTTGAATACAGATGAGAGATCTTCTCCTGCAGGGGTCATGGTAAAGGGATGCATAGAGGTGAGAGGCAAATTGAGCCTGGTGGGAAGAGAATGCTGGGGTGAGCACGAGAGAGGGAAGTTCTCCGGTAGGGAAGGAAATGAGAGAGTAGACTGGAGAAAATCTGCATCGCTGAAATTCACTCCACGTGCAGTGGGACCTCTGAAGTGTCCACATAAGGGAGTGACACTGAAAGTCCACCTCACAGGATATCTCAGAGAGATGCAGCTCTAGTTATTGAAGCAGGGGAGTCATGAGAGGGTGGCTGCTGGGGGTAGGAGGTAGGAAGCTGAGGAATTTTGTTTTAGATGTGTTACATTTGACAGGAGAGGCATGAAGCTTGCAATTAGAACTGTGGACCAGGAGATAAAGGTTTGGTGGAAATATGCATGCAAGTGGTGACTTAGTGCAGGATGGATTAGGCAAGACCCTTGAAGATGTGGGGAGAGAGAGACATCGGGTATGGAACCTGGGAGACTGCTGCAGAACTGGAGAACTGGGACATCCACAGGTGCCAGGGTAGAAGACATCAGCACTGTCAACTGCAGAGGTTTCAGAAAGAGTGAGGCCTGGGAAGAGACTGGGGCCTCTGGAGCTAGGGGCGACAGAATTTCAGTGAGGGTGAGGAAGGGGGCAACCGACTTCAGAGTCAAGAAGAGTAGGTGGAAGGGAGGAAGGTAATGGGTGTAGACCACCATCTCAGGGAGCGTGTAATAGGTAGAAGTGATGGATGGAACAAGAGGGAAGGCACGGATGTTTGGAGTCAAACAGGAAAGAGACAGCAAGAGAGAAGTACGGGATCTGCTGAGGACAAAGGAGAAAATGAGGGAGTGTCTCCGGGGTAGATGGAGACATTAATCTTAAATTTCACACCGGGCTGCATCCCCCTATCCCTCCATCGTGTGCCAGGTCTGCCAGGCTGTGCCTGACTCTGGGTCTCCAACCTGGCCGCGGTCTTCATTCTTGTAATTAGGCAGTAGAGGGAAGTCAGGCAGCTGGGCAGACCAGGTACTTTCTGGGAATGGCCAGTGTGTTCTTAGCTCAGGGCTGGGACCCAGAGCACCAGCAACAATTCCTTTTCCCTTTTGCCACTGATTATTCTCTCTCCTTTCTCCATCACAGGGCCCATGAGGGCTGGTCGCTGGAAATCTTTCTGAGGGCTGTAAACATTAGCGAAGCACTGTGAGTGACCCCTGTTTTGGACATTCAGGCATAAACAGACAGACGGGAAGTGAAAGTGGGTAACCACTGGGAGGTGAGGGCGAGGATTGGTTTCAGCATCAGTGCCCTTGGCAGCAAGCTCTATGAACCAGCCTTCACCGAGATGGTAAGTAACTACAGATTTAAAGTTCCTTGCAGCAAAGCTGTGTCTCTTCAGGGTTTGGTTACCCATGCTGACCCCATAACAACCACCCTGCCAACAGCAGGGAACATCAACAAACTAGGAGGTGACTGTGAGGATGATTTCACCGCAAAAACAAACATACACCCTGTACCACCTGCCAGGGAAGGAGCGCTCATCAGCCGGGCAGTCGGGGGTTGTTCCGTTGGGGAAAATGCAGGCTGGGAGGCAGATGGAGTAAGGAAAGAGGCCCCGAGGAGAGGGCCAGTGTAAAGGAAGAGACAAGCTTGTTCAGGAATGACAAGCGTAGAGCTGGAAGGGGAAGGCAAGGAAAAGCCCCACTGCTGAAGGTGAGAGTCTAAAGATTTCACACTCTGCTGATAGCTAAAGAGATGCTAAAGAAGGAAGTTGATGGCAGAAAAGAAGATGGAGATGGGCCACGGGGCTACCAGCCGCATGTAACCAGAGGAGGTCTAAAAACATCCCCTAGCCTTGAAACTGGCATTTTCTCTTATGAGTTGGGTGGGCATCTAAACTGGTACAGTTTGTAACACCACATAAAATGAAAACATTCCATAGCCCGTGACCCAGCTAAGCCACTTGCATGAGGACACACAAACACTTTCTATTGGACTATGATGCAAATAATAAAACAACCAGGAAGATCCATATGCAAAGGTATCTAAGACAATGTTAAGTGAAAAAAACAAGCCGGGCGCAGTGGCTCACGCCTAGGAAGCACTTAGGGAAGCTGAGGCAAGAGGACTGCCTGAGCCCAGGGATTGGTGACCAGCCTGGGCAATTTAGCGAGACCTTGCCTCTACAGAAAATAAAAAAATTAGCGGGGTGTGATGGCACACGCCTGTGGTTCTAGCTACTTGGAAGACCGAGGCGGAAGGATCACCTGAGCCCAGCAGGTCGAGGCTGTAGTGGCCAAGAACGTGACACTGCACTCCAGCCTGGGCAACAGAGTGAAACTCCAACTCAAAAAAAAGAAAAGAACAAGTTGCAAAACTTCATGGCATGATTTCATTTGACTAAAAAAAGAAAAATAGTATATATTATATATTAGAGAAAAATATAAACACCTTATATGTGTGTGTATCATAAGGAACAGTCACAGTAGTTATTTTGGGGGTTTGATTAGAAAGTTGGGACTTTAAGCCGGGTTTGATGGCTCAGCTTGTAATCCTGTGCTTTGGGAGGCTGAGGTAAGTGGACTGCCTGAGTCTGTGGGTTCGAGACCTGCCTGGGCAACTTGGTGAGACCTCATCTCTACAATAAATCAAAATATTAGCCGGGCATGGTAGCGGGTGCCTGTAGTTCCAGCTACTTGGAAGGCTGAGGTGGAAGGATCACCGGAGCCCAGCAGGTCGAGGCTGTGGTGGCCGGGAGCGTGCCACTGCACTCCAGTCTGGGCAACAGAGTGAGACTCCAACTTAAAAAAAACAAAAAACAAAAAACAAAAAAAATAAAGTTGGGACTTTAAGGAGGGGCACTTTTATCTTGTTATCCTTCTCCATGGCATAGTTTTTACATGAGCACATGTTATTTTAATAATGATTTTTAAAAATCTTGATCTCCTCTTCCCTAAACTATTTTCCCTTTTGGTCTTATAATTTCAGGGACCATATTTTGTAAACTAAATAGTCAGAACACAGGTCTGATAAATGTGAATTCTGATGGGGACAATGGAACAGGGTATGTACAACTGAGGTCACTACATGAAGTACTCTCCCTTCTCTGGCCTGGAAGTTCCATCCCCATCCCTATAAGTCGCTCCTCTGGCTTAAATCTGGAAGCAACACAGGGTGGTGGGAAGAACTCTGGCCTTGAAGTCACTCATTCATCAAGTGCCTACCAGGACTCCCTGTGCAGGATCCAGGCCCTGTTCTTCTACTTGTGAGCTGGATGACCATGGACTCCCAGACTCCCATTCCCCTGTAAGACACATGTGAAAAGAAAATGAAACAATGCTTCTGAAGGTACCTGGAACCAGGAGGGTGAGTCTGATACACACGTTTAAGGTTTTTATAAAATATCAATACAAATTGATATTTTTAATATCACTGGCACGATCATAACTCACTGCAACCTCAAAGTCCTGGGCTCAAGCAATCCTTCTACTTCAGCTTCCCAAGTAACTGGGACTACAGGTACATACCACCACACCTAGCTAATATTCTTATTTTTTGAAGAGACAACAGGGTCTTGCTGTGTTGCCCAGGCTTGTCTCAAATGCCAGGCCTCAAATGATCCTCCTGCCTCAGCCTCCCAAAGTGCTCTGATTACAGGTGTGAGTCACTGCTCTGGGGTTAAAATTTGATTTTATAATCACTAGAAAGATAGGCTGGGCACGATGGCTCAAGCCTGTAATCCCAGCACTTTGGGAGGTCGAAGGATTGCCTGAGCTTGGAGTTCGAGACCAGCCTGGGCAAGTTAGAGAGACTTCGTCTTTACAATAAATCAAAAATGAGCCGGGCTCGGTGGCTCAGCCTGTAATCCCATGCTTTGGGAGGCTGAGGTGAGTGGATTGCCTGAGCCTGCGGGTTCGAGACCCGCCTGGGCAACTTGGCGAGACCTCACCTCTACAATAAATCAAAAAATTAGCTGGGCATGATAGCGCACGCCTGTAGTTCCGGCTACTTGGAAGGCTGAGGCGGAAGGAACGCCGGAGCCCAGCAGGTCGAGGCTGCAGTGGCCGGAAGCGGCCACTGCACTCCAGTCTGGGCGACGGAGTGAGACTCCAACTCAAAAAAAAAAAATTAATTAAATAAATAAACAAATAAATAAATAAGGAAGGCGTGGCAGCGTGTGCTTGTAATTTCAGGTACTTGGAAGGCTGAGGCAGAAGGATCGCCTGACCCCAGGAGGTCGAGGCTGCGGTGGCTGTGAGCGTGCCACTGCACTCCAACCTGGGTGACAGAGTGAGACTCTGACACACACACACACACACACACACACACACACACACACACACAAAGATAGAAGCAGTGTCTAAGGTCACAAGTAAAAAGTTCAATTCCCGGCGGAGGATGGGTGTTGAATGGCTGAATAAATGGACCATCCTGAAGTGACTATGTCTTGGGGTAACAGTAAGTTGCCCCCCAAAACAGGTCATTTTTGGAAAGGAAAACTGGAAAGAGTCTGTGCATTATGGAGAAGATCACCAACCACAGTAGCACTTAATCCTGAAAGCTGGTAAATATAGTGTATACAAAATTTGGGGACATTCAAATCCAATGAATATGCACATAAGTGCTTTCTAAATGCCAGGGATAGGGCTAAGCCCTTACTTAAGTCCCATAACAACCCTATTATCTCCACTTTTACAGAGGAGGAATGGGAGGCATGAGAAGTTCAGCAACTTCTCCAACCTCATAGCAGGTAAATGGTAGACAGGATTCTTGTTTCAAATTGTCTGACCCCAGGACCATTGGCTGATCTATCCCTTACTTAAAATGGTATGAATGCTTGCTCAGGAAACTAGGACTTGAAATTTTTTTAAAAAGTGGTGGTGTGTTAACATCTGACAGAAAAGAATGTGTTAACATATTGTTTCTAAACGTACCAGGTAATAAGAACCATGATTCTTCTTGTAATTGCTTCCCAAACCATAATGTGCATATGAATCACATGGGTAAAATGCAGATTCTAATTGAGTGGGTCTGGGGTGGACTCAAATGTCTCCGAAGAGGACAAGAGGGTACCCATTATTTTATTTTTTATTTTTTTATTTTTTTGAGTTGGAGTCTCACTCTGTCGCCCAGACTGGAGTGCAGTGGCCGCTCCCGGCCACCGCAGCCTCGACCTGCTGGGC
>CAUYQG010197923.1:0-18533 GCA_963574415.1 Tarsius wallacei | reverse complement strand
AGGATAAGAGAAAAGTAACGAAGACACCTGGACAAGAGAGGCGATTACGAAGCTTTGAAGGTCATAGAAGCCCCAGAAAGAAAACTCCTGATACATGGGAAAATGTGCACCTGGAAACTTTCTTGAGACATTTCAAGGACTGTAATTTGGGACTTTGAACTAAAACTATCATTTTTGGTTCCATGATAAAGACTCATTAATTAAAAGTAGTAATTAATTAAAATTGGCTTGTTTGTCGCTTCTAGACCGCTAGATGGTGGTAACTTCTAAAGCATATGTACGTGAAGGAATTTTCTTTGTCTTGCCCCTTTGCAAATGGTATAAAAGCTTTGTGTTAACTAACATTAAATTGGCATTCTGCCCAGAAGCAGATGTCCATCTATATCATTTCATCGTAAGTTTCTTCATTCGCTTATCGTCCCTCCTTCAGGAGACCCCAGACCCGGCAGGGGCAGGACCCCCGCACAAAAGTATGCAACCAGTGTGCAGGAAAAAGCAGAACCAAAAGATGACAAGAAAGCGGTGGCAAGATAGTCCTGACTGTATTATTTGATCCCTCTGTTGAAGAATGCCTGAAGCCATCCTTAGGCATCCTAGTTATGTGAGATCATCTTGGCGTAAATTTCTGCTACAAAGATTTCTGTGAAAACACAGAAGTTGCCTTGAAACTTCCTAAGGAATCACCTCTCTTCAGGGTCTTGCTCTGCAGTTGTGATCATTCTAATAATGTTCATTCTATATCACTCTGCTTTCACATTAAAACAATGCTAATCCACTGAAAATACCTTCTGCTCCGGATGTTTTCTCCTCAGATGGTTACATCACATAGTCAGTCACTCATTGGTCAGTCTCTCCTAAAAGCACCCCAATGTGGTCATTTAGGATATTTTTGCCTCAGTCACCAAGGTATTAAATAACACGTTTGTATGGATTATTCTAGCATTTTCCTAAGATAAGTAAAGAATGTGAAAACTACTTGTAAATCACAATGTATAAAATGGAAATGATTCCTTTCCAAACTCACCATTTTTAAAACTTTAATTTTAAAGATGTAGGATGCAATTCAGGGTTAGGTGCATAAGTAGTCATTGTACAGACAAAGTTTGGGCCTTCCCTTAGTCCCTACTTTGCCTGGTTTGAGATTGGGTACCCTTATTAATGTTCTGTGCCTCCTTCTTTCCCCTGGTGGTGTCCCACTACTGCCAATCCCTTTCTTATAGTATTATGATAAATGTTCAGGGTCCACTTATGAGTGAATGCATGTAGTACTCAGATCTTTGTTTCTGTGATAAATCACTGAGTATTATAGACTCTAAATCCATCTTACCTCCTCGTAAAGTCTACTGAGGAGTTCAGGAACATTAATCTTGGGCAAAATTATCTGATGGTTGCTTTTTTGTGTTTCTGTGCAATCCTACTTTTGCAAAGTCCATAATTTTGTTTTTCTTTATGTCTGCATAATATTTCATTGTGTATATGTACCACCTTTTATTTATCCAGTCCACTTTCGATGGGCAGCATGACGGTTCCATGTTTTTGCTATTGTGAATAATGCTACAATAAACATGTGTGTGCAGGTATCTTTTTCATAGAGTGATTTGAGTTTCTCCGGATATATTCCCAGAAGGGGGATTGCTGGGTCTATGGAAAGTCGATTTTTAGATCTTTTAGAAGTTGCTGTGCTGTTTTCCACAGAGGCTGTGCTAGTTTACATTCCCACCAACGGTTCAAAAGTGTTCACTTTTCCCTGCAACCGCTCCATCGTCTGTTGTTTTTTGAGTTATTGATGATGGCCACCCCAACTAGAGTTAGATGGTATCTCAGTGTGGTTTTAATTTGCATTTCTTTGATGATTAGTGAGAATGAGCATTTTTTGTGTATCTGTTGACTGCTCATGTCTTCTTCTGAGAAGTGTCTATTCATCATATCTTTTTCTTTGCAGATAAATTTTTAGAGAATTTTAGATTGCCCTCTTTCCTTTTTCCTATGGGTTATTTTCTATGTAATATTCAGTATTCTGCTGTGCACTTTAATACTTATTTTCAAATTCATAAAATATTAACATGAAAACTTATTTCACTATAAACTGTACATATACATGAGTACAGACACAGAGCTATCTATTTCAATTTTGCTCAGGAAAAGATGCTGAAATTTTTCTTGACTATTATCATATTGAGAAACAATTATGCAATTGTGCTGAATTTCCTGCAGTTACCACTCCTTAAGGTCTACTGAGGAGTTCAGGACCATTTAATCTCGTGCAAAGTTATCTGATTGTTGCTTTTTGTGTTTCTGTGAACTCCTAGTTTTGCTATAAATAATCACATTCTAATTGCACGGTTTGTTTTCTATTGTATTTCTTCCTTTTCCTTTTTATTTTCCGATAATGTTTGTGTGATTGGAAACTAAATTACTAAACCTATTAGAATTATCTTCAAATTAAAATAGCCTTCAAGTAAGAATTGAGGGATAATGGTGTGATAAAATTGTTTATATTGTAGTAAATGGATATTATAACAATTATTTTTACTGTCCAGACTATTTGTTGAGTTTATGAGTCATGTGTTACTGCATTTCATTTCTAATGTAACTATGTACATTTAAACATGTCTATAGACATAACTCTTTGTTTATCATTTGAGGAAATATTACTCTCAATGCTAGTGTACTTATTTTTAAACTTCTAACAAAAAAAACCAGTTTTTTTTTCAGGCATGTCTACATTTCCTCATCCTTCTGTTACTGATATGATCAAGGATCCATTATGAGTGTTTTCTGTATTTTATGTATTTTACAAGCACAGCATAATCTGCAGGATTATTAAAACTGGTCTTCAGGGAGAAATCACGGATAGGAGACAGCCACAGGTTCAAATCAACACAGTACCCTTATTCAGTATAAAATAACCTTTTTAAAGGTGTTTCCTCCCTTACTTTCACCAACCCCTCCAAATACTTATAAATTATGAAGAGATTATCTAGTCCATCGTATTTTGTAGAGATAAATTATGTGCTAAAGGAGGGGTGGAGGAAATGAAACCATGTTGCTGTAAAGTCATGGATCTAATAACATCTGTGTGTTGCCATTTACATGACTATGAATTCTGACACTCGTGTGTAATATTAAAAATAGAAAACAAGCAGCAGCAAAAATCAAAAGTTAATGCTGCTACAGGCACACTGCCAGTTTGAGCCAGATACCGCTGAGCACTGGTCTCTGAGGTTTTGAATGACTGTAGTGTATGGCATCGCTTGAAGGGAAGTACATCCAGGATAGATCTTTACTCCCCACTGAATTACTTAGAACTGGAGATACTGAAATTCAACACAGGATTATTGTCATTCACTGATATATAGGGAATTATCTAGCTGTGATGGCTCTGAGAAACATAACATGAACATTAGATCACTACCAGTCTGAAGAAAGATTGTCATTACAAATGTAGGAAATGAAATTCTACAGAAAAATGATTCATTTTAGATATGTATCTATTAATAAGTATATTTCTTACACTGATTTTAGAGATGTCCTTATATCTACAATATCTGTATAATTAGACTAGTTAGACTAAATTAAATATTTTAAATAAGACTACAATATAGAATACAAAATGGCAAAATAGAGACTAGGTCTCATATAGAGATGTGCCATTAGAACAATTGTTTGTAAATATTTATTTGCATTGTTAATTTGTTGAAAATTATATTTTAACAATTCAATTTAATTATTCCATATTTTGAGTATTTTCTTGGATGTCTAAAAATATTTAAAATGTTTAAAAGGTTGAATAAACATTTTAAAACAAAACAATGATTTTACTTACTGATCATATCATCATGTCTTTAAATAACATATTACATGCCTGATTTTGTAACTTTTTGCTTTTGCCACTTGATGAAAGTGTTTTCTATGAACTAGGTCTTCCCTTCTCCTATCGTTATTTTTCTTAATCTCTTAGGATGAGATGCAAATACTACCTCCCACCAAAAGTATGTTCATTTGGTGCACTGAATCTTCAACGTTAAAAACTGTAACAATAATAACTAGCAAGTCACCATCACTGCTTAACCTATCCTTAGATGTCGTTTCAAAATTTGTAATTATCTTTTTTGACAATCCCAGTTATGATCAATTTTGATATATCATTAGTGTTTCACATAATTGATAGTATGTATACTAAAAAAATTAATTTGCATCAAATGTTACTGAAGAGGAGATATGAAAGCAGTATATTCATCATTACATATTGTCTACTGTTTTCTCATTGTCCAAGTGTTAGAGAAAGTTTTTTACATTCTCAAGAGATAAAAATATAATACCTTGTAAATAATCACAATTGGAAGTATTGTCATACAGCATTCTTTAAAACTTTCTTATGAGACATTTTTTCTTGTTTCTTTATGTAGCACAGGACAGGTATAATCATAATTTTCCACACCTCTACCAAATTAGAAATTCTGCTCTTTAATTTTTCGACCCCATATTCTTCATGCTCGTGATCAACATTATCAATGAGATTTCTTTGGGAGAATATGTCTTAACTTAAAAAAAAAATCAGGTGTTTGCTTTAAAAAGATCAATGTGAATGTAGAAAGGAATACAGCCCAATAACCCTGTATAGTGTTATGTGAGCTATGGAATTAGCTCTTCATATGCAACAGCAAGCTTGTTCATGATTCACGTTCGTTTCTCAGTAATATTCCAAATAACAATAAGCCATAAATTTGGGGGAGGCATTAAAATGGAGTGTTCAATCCCAAACTGCCAGGTATCATTATTTGTTTAAACAATACTCCTATAATTGCGAAGTGAAAATTATATTAGTATTAGCTTGCAAAAATCTGAATTAGATCTTATTATTCTCCATTGACTAGTTACAAATTATATTTTCTGCCAGTAGTATAATGGCCCTTGGACAGAGCTAACGGTAAAAGGAGCCCAAGAGGGACTGCTGATTTCAGCCTACTGTGAGCCGTGGACCAGTGAGTTTTGGGATTTCTGTTTTATCCTAACTCTGCTCTTTGAGGATTATATCCTTGCCATCTTCTCAGTGGTTGCAGAAGATTAAAAGAGCTCCTAGGAGATTTGGCTGCAGTACAATAGCAGAGCTACGTGAGCTGGAAAATTTGTAAAACAGCATCAATTGTAAATTTGGAACATCATTCGTTGATTTTAAGGTCATATTTTTTATAACTCAAAAATTACAACTTAAAGAAACAACGGTTTTATTATTTTAATCTTTTCTTTGTTCCTACAACATTTAGTTATAAACACATTTAAGACATTGTGTAGAGTATTTAATCTCTTATGCAATATCTTATAATGTAATATTTTAAACATTTATTAATAATTTATTTTAAGTCATAGTACTACATTTCTCAAGGTGGATAAATAAAGGATAAAGCAGATTAATCTTTCTTCTTTGAACTGAAACAATCCAAAACTGATGTTTTTCTTTAATTGGCCAATATTTCATCAAATTGCAAAGACTGTGCTTTATTACTGTTATAACAACCCTTACAGTCTAAAACAACAAAAATATTCTCTGGGATTTGAGTGTAAAAATTTTTCACCAATGAGATAGTACAGAACATATAGTAATAAAGTAATGAAATAATACCTAGTCCTTATATGGTAGACACTTCTCCAGAATAATTTCATTTGGAAGTAAAACTGTTTTAAGCAATAATAGAAGCCCTTCTTGATAGGATTAAGCAACAAACTCAATTAGTTTTAATCAGTAATGCAAGTGAAACAGATTTTAAGTTAATTAAAACTAGCAGAAGTAAAATGCCTTCTAAGATAATGGGAGATAATGAAATTTGAATTCTCTTACTTGGCAATGCTATCACTAGAACTATCTACTTGGAAGAAGACCAGTAGAAAGACTTTAATAGTTAAATGGATAGTTCTAATAAGTAAAAGCAATTAGGTACATTGGACATTAAAAAAAAGAGAGATACCTACCTACTAGTTAGTACTTAAAAATCACCAAATTAATCTTATTTTTCTTTTCATGTTTTTACCAATAAAATAAATAGCCTTTGTAACTAAAATAAACCATTAAATATGTACTTACTTATTTATGTGGAGAAGTGAAATAATATTTTGGATACATTGCCATTTTCTTTAAGAACATTAGAAAGACTTGTTTCTCTTATACCTATCTATGAAAGTAAAGTAATATAGAAATAACTTGTATCAGCCATAACGTTTATTAACAACATGAATATAGAAATTATGTTTCAAACTTAAAGCAGAGTTAATATGTTTATCTTTATTTTCCATATAAGAAAATGAGAGCCTTTTACAGTTTTATCCAAATTTTCTACCAAAATAGAGCAAATAAGCATTGAAAATGAAATTCAGAGGTTATTTCTGACATACATCTTATTAATTTATCTCTATTCCTGTTCCTACCAAAGAAAATTAAAAATTAAAAAAAATAGGAGCGATAAATTGAAGCAAAGAAAAAGATGTTAGCTATTGACTTCATTATTTGCTTTGTGGGTGGGATGTGGTATATAACATCACTTTGCTTAATCTGTAGATAAATCAATATAGATATTTGAAGATTCTCTTGAGAAGTTAACAGTGAATTTTTTAAAATTAGAAATATGGAGGACTATCTTTTGTGTATATATAATGCTAAATAACACAGTCAAATATAACAAGTCATTTTTCTTATCTCAGACCAAGAAACTTATAGTAATAGAGAAGAATGAAATAAACCATCTCTATAGTTTATTATATTGAAACACAAGTAGGAAAATAAGTACACTTGTGTCAGTGTAAATGGAACTTTTAGACCCAAACAATTCTCTGCTACATCATAATGGGTGACCTTGTAAATAATTACTGCTTAGACTGACTCTATCACGGCCATCTTCTGGGATAATTTTATTCTATCTGCTTGTTACAGTATAACAAACTTGTTCAAAGAAAGAAGTAAAATAAACCTATGTCATGTTCCATCATGCAGATGGAAACCATAATTACAAATAAAAGGTTACATTAAATTAAGACTATAAATTGAATATGAAAAAATGCAATACAAAAACAAAACAAGTATTTTTTTATGCAACTGTTCCTTTTACTTTTTGATTCTTAACTTTCTGTTTTTCAGTTACAAGATCTTGTGCAACTGACTATTCTTTTTACCATTGGTTTAAGTTGTGTGGAACGTTCAGGTATCTTTCCAACAGAATCTTTTGTATCATTCATTTCATTATGTTAGTCTGGTTTGATTATATTTATATTTATTATTTCAGACTAATTATGTCTACATCATACAAAGGATAAAAATAAAAATAAAAATCTAGACGTTCATATAATTTAATCTTTTTAAAAAACTTCTGTTCCCATAAATTATACAAATATGTTTGAAATTTTTACTATCATTATGCTTATTTTCTATATGTATATATACTTAATATATTAGTTTATGTATATTTATTTGATCTATGTTTATTGCAACATTTCTTTTTAAAACATAACACTTATGTGTTTAACTTTTTCCCACAAAAGTGAGGCATACATTTCTTTCATTCCCTGCTTCCTTCCTTTCTTGCTTCCTTTCTTCTTTTCTTTCTCCCTTTCTCAAATATGTACTAAATTCTACTACTTGCTAACCACTCTTAAAGACATTGGGGGAATAGTAGTAAATGTAAGAGCCAAATTATCTGCTCCCACTGACCTTTTATTTTAAGGCGTCAGAGGAATAATAAAAAATAAAATAAATAAATACATACTCATCTAATATCTTCAATGGAGAAAAATGCTCTTAACTAAAATGCTATAATAATTTCTAGTATTTTCTCTATATTGCTATGTAGAAAAATAAATGAAAATAACTTAAAAATGATGAAGCGTAATGTATTATGAGATATTTTTGAGCAAATTTGAATGAAGTAATAGAAAGAGCCATGTGGCAATCAGTGGAAGATAATTCTAGCAGATAGACCTGCAACTGAAATGTTCTAATCATAATAGATATTTGGGGAGAAACTTATGCATAGTAATTAATAAAACTGACAATCTAATACTTTGGTTTATATTAGTTAACTGAAGATTTGGTGTTTGTTTAGATTGCTAAATGTATTAAAGTATATAAACAACAAATATTTATGGTGACATTACTATCCACGTGCAATGAGAAGATATAATAATTATGGCAAACAGTATTTATTGAGTTTGTATGCTAATCTAAGACTAACAAGTCACATACACTTTTATAATGCTGGTTAGGAATTGAGATGTAAATAGGCTCAGGAATAGAGCACAGAAGACACTTTCTCTCTCTCTTTTTTTTTTTTTTTGCTTTGCAATATCTGTTTAAAATAATATTTTAATATTACACATTATCATTCTGCTCCCTGACCATGTTATCTGCTATATCTCTGCTAGTGTGAGAAAATCAGAGATACTTTTATTTTAAAGAGATGATATGTTTTGTTTTTTGATGATTTTCCATCTAAGTTCATAACCTGATTTGTATATTTCTCTACTCCCAAAAAAGAATGTAAAATATTCCACCAATGGACTAAACACACACAAAAACTTGAAAACTGAAAAGATTAGGGATCCAGAAATGATAGTTGTCATAACAAAGAGTCAGTTACATTTCTCAAAGAAAGCCATGACAGTGAAACCAACCTTGGCTTTACATGTTGACAGAAATTTACAGATTAGAAGCAGGAACTTTAACAGTCACAATGTTTTAAAGACCATAACTCATGTTCTGAAGTTCTATGCTTAGTATTTATCTAAATAAAGATAGCAACTAAGACTCTTAAATAAGGAAAAGACGTCTCAGGGCCACAGTGGCAGGTGATACACAGAAAATAATTTGCTATATATGGAGAAACAGAAACATAGATTATAATATCAGCAAAAAATTCTTGCCATAAATCTTTTGTGATTTGAAACCAAAAGTTGATGTCTTAATTCAATATTAAATTGAGCTTTTTTATATATAAATGTAGGCTTAAGTAAATGTAGACTATAAATCTAAAATATGCAACCTATATATTTTGAATTCACTGTGAATTAACTTTTTTAGTATTTTGCATCAAATTCTAAGTGAAAGGACAGCTTCAGACACTGCTTTTTGTTGTTGTTATTGTGATTGCTGTTTGTTTTTTAAATAAAAATTGTCCTTCCACTGATAACCAGCAATGATTCTTTCATAGTTGCTTAGCACTCTGAGGCTCTATTTCCTGTAAGCAATCTGTGGTCCATATTTGTCTCATGGGGTGATATACTGTCCATTTTGGTTGGAAAAGTATTTAGGAGACTGAGTAAAAGGTGAAAGCAAATCCATTGAACAAAAATTGAATGACATTTCTTCCTATAGCCAATAGCAAGCTAAGATTTTTATGGTTTAGTTCCTTCATTCTCAAGATATAAAATATTTTTCAAGGATTTTTCTACGTTAAAGGAAAAAGAAAAACACACAGCGAATGACTCTGATCAAAGAACTATGCATTTTTAGAAGGACTCTTTATAAACAAGAGGAGAAGGGAAAAGGTTGTGTCTTCAGGATCTCTTAAAAATTTTATTACTTATGTCAATGGAAATGTATATTTTAAAACACTTAGCTAAAATGTGAGAAAATCTAGGCTATGTCTCATGACCAATATTAAAAACATTGCCATATAAACAAATCTGTTACTGTTATAGGCATTTATTTTGACAGTGGAATCTCATTTCAGATATTTCCCCATCATCTTTACAACTGTACAAAATGCTGTAGTGTTCATATAAATTTCAAAAAAACCTTTTAGTATCTTAAGGTATTTTGTTATAAACAATGCTACTTTATAGTAATACTTGTTACTATTAGCTTTATCATTTTTCAAACTGTACAAATATGGCATAAAATGCTGCTTTCCCCTGAATAATGAATATTAGATTTTGTTTTCCAAAATGGCCACAGCAATATTAGTGGTTCATTGTATTTTTCCAGAACTTTGCCACTCAGCTTTCAAGAGGTAGATATAATTGTCCTTGTCTTCCACTGAATGGGACAACTCATTTTCCAAGTAGTGGAAGTGACATAGTGAAACTTCCAAGGCTAGGTTATAAAAGGCAATGTGGATTTTGTCTCGATATGCTTACCCTTGAAACCCAGCTGCCATGTTGTAAGGAAGTCCAGGCCAAATGGAGATAGTGCACATAGGTGTTCTAGCCAAGAATCCCAGCTGACAGCTAGCATGAAACATTAAACACATGAGTAAACAAGTCTTCAAATAATTCCAAACCCCAATCTTCAAATCTTCCAGCTGAGGCCCCAGATATCACAGCTCAGAGACAATCTGTCCCCACAGCAACCTGTCAGAATTCCAAACCCAAAGAATCCATGAGCATGATGAATTATAATTTTTACACGAGTAAGCTTTAGGGTGATTTGAAGCATATCCCTAGTACAGAGAACCATAAATCTGTGTTAATTTGTGGACATTAAAAACCTTTCACCTGTTCATATTTTCTTTTCTTTCTTTTGACACAAGAAAGCTGACAAAAACACCTAGTATCCATTTAATTAATGGTACGTTCCAGTTATTACCTGTGTTAAATTTTCCTGCCAATACGATTGCATACTTCATATATCCTTTTTTTAAAGTCTCTCAAATATGTACTGTGGTAGACAACATTTGAATGCAATGTTCTGTGATTCTTTGCTCTAATTTTTGAAATCTGTCAATGTGATGACATATCACTCCTGTGATTGCTATGTTAGGTGATACGGTCAGCCTAAGATAGAAAGATTATCCTGGTGAGTTTAATCTACTCATGTGAATAATATGAAGCAGAAAACTTTTATAGCTAGCGAAATGAGGAAGGAAGAAGAAGGCAGAAAGATTCAAAGCCTGAGAAGGCCTTGACACACCTCTGCTGGTTAGAAGATAAAGGCCACTAGGTGCAGGTGGCCCCTAGAAGCAACTGATATCTGACAGCCAGCAAGAAAATGGGGAACTCAGTACTGCATCGGCAAGAAACTGGATTCTCTAAATGTAAATGAGCCTGCAAGTGGATTCTTACTGAAAGCATCAACATAAGAGCTTATGCAGCCAAAACTATGGGTTTTTTAGCCTTGTGACATATGTAATAAGCAATCCAGGTAAGCTATGCAGAACTTCTCACCCACAAAACTGTGAAATAACATAGGAATGATTTTTTTGTTTTTTTAAAATTTAATATAATTTTATTTTAAGGTTGTGAGGTACAAGTCAGCATTGCGTACATAAGTGTTTTAAGTACAGTGAAGATTTGGGTCTCCCATAGGACTTCACTTCACCTGAATTAGGATCAGGCATCCTTATTGATGTTATGTCACACTCACTCAGCAGTGTACCACTACTGCCAATCCTTTTTTTGTAGTATTATGGTAATTGTTCAGGGTCCACTTATGAGTGAGCATATATGGTACTAAGTTCTTTGTTTCTGTGACAGATCACTGAGTATGATAGACTCCAAATCCATCCCAGTTGCTGCAAAGCCCATAATTTTGTCCTTCTTTATGACTACATAATATTCCATTGTGTATATGTACCACATTTTAAAAATCCAGTCCAATTTCAATGGGAGCATTGTTGGTTCCATGTTTTTGCTATTGTGAATAATGCTGCAATAAACATGCAAAGAAACCATCAAGAGAGTGGGGAGATAGCCCACAGAATGGGGAAAAATATTTGCCAACTGTGTATCTGACAAAGTCCTAACATCCAGGGTATACAAGGAACTCAAATATGCCAAAAGGAAAATAACAAACAACCCCATTAAAAAATGGAAAAGACATGGAAAGACACTTCTCAAAAGAAGATATATGAGCAGCCAACAGACACATGTCAAAATGCTCAGCCTCACTAATCATCAGAGAAATGCAAATCAAAACCACATTGTGATACCTCCTAACTCCAGGAAGAATGGCCATCACTAATAAAACAAAAAAACAACATATGCTAGTGAGGATGCAGAGAAAATGGAATGCTTCTACACGGTTGGTGGGAATACAAACTAATTCAATCTCTATGGAAAACAGTGTAGTGTTTTCTCAAAGAACTATAAATTGACCCTCCATATGACACAGTAATTCCTCTTCTGGGAATATACCCAGAGGAATTCAAATCATTCTACAAAAAAGCTACTTACATATGCAGGAGTACAATTTTAAACCACTAGTTTTGTGGCAATTTGTTGCACTCCTGTAGAAAAATAATACATGCATTTTATTTTCTCAGTCGTTAAGGCTTCTGTAAATCTACTTGAAAAATACATGAAAACACACAAAAAACACAACTTTGCATTAATGTTTTTACAGATTTATTTCACTTCTTGAAACAGATCATATAAAAGTACCATCTTGAGAAAAATACAGGCTGTCACTTATTTTTGCATGGTACATGAGCTAAGCTTTTTTTGGTTGTTGTTATTTGGGTGTTTTTTTTTTTTTTTAATGTGGTTGAAAACATACCAAATGAGGCCAGGCACCGTAGCTCAAATCTGTTATCCCAGGTAGAGGTGAGAGGATTGCCTGAACCCAGATATTCTAGACCAGCCTGGAAAACGGAGAGGCCTCATCTCTATAAAAAATCAAAAAAATTTCTGAGCATGGTTGTGTGCCTGTAGTTCTAGCTACTTGGAAGACTGAAGTAGAAGGATCATCTGAGCCCAACAGGTTGAGGTTGTGGTAGCCATAAGCATGCCATTGCACTCCAGTCTGAGAAACAGAGTGAGACTCCAATAAAAAATATACATGTTGTCATATGTAAAAATTATATGGATGTAAAATATCAGGGTCTGTGAATAAAATGTCATTTGAATACTGTCATGCTATTGGTTTACATATTTTCTATTGACGCTTTTGTGCACAGTGGCAGTACTTTGTGCTAGAACTTCCCTTATGATGCCTTATCTCTGCAAATTCCCACCCTTTTAAAATTCAAAGCTTCTTGTAAGTTCTACCCATCCTTTAACTCCGTTTAAATTCTAGCACTTCCATATATTTTTACTGAGCATCTTATTCATTTGAAAAATGGCAAGTTCAATGTCAGTCTATAACCAACACTTGACACTTACTCGAATTTAAATATTATAATGATTGTTTTCATGTATTACACCCTAAACTAATTACAAAGTTTGAGAAATCAAGGACTATACTCCCAATTATTTAGAATAATTAGAATGCCTAGTAATGTGTTATGTACCTGTTGTCGGTGTTAATAAAATATTCACTTCAGATGTTAAGCAAAAGATAAAGTATATTTTGTCCTATTTTATATCAGTAGTCCTGCTCTTTCTCAACAACTCAGTAAACATGGATTCTTCTTAAGCAGAAACTTAGGTAAACAAATGAAATTTCTTTGTCAGGTAACAGCTTCAATATTACTTTTCCTATAGTTTAGGTATAGTTTGTGCTATACAAGTATAAAATCATTTGAAGTAAAACACTGAGGTCAAAGCAAATGAAGGTATAATTAATATAATGTATTACTTTTAGTTAAAAAACTATTCTGTATTTAACTAAAGGCAAAAACTGGCAACAGAAAATAGCAATATTTGGAACTGGACTACTCTGATATCAATACTTTGATCATTGAAAGGAACACCACATCCTGATTCTTTGTGAATACAAAATGTTTTTCATCCATCATTCTCAATAGTCTTTCTGGATTCAATCTTATGATTCATCACAGATTACTAATGTAAAAAAAAAATGGTAAATGCTATTTTCTCCCCTTCCTCAAAGATCTCTCCAAAAATAAGAATATGAGTGCCACAGGCCTACTCTTTCCAAAAACAGGTACCAAACCTATCTCTGAAAGATTTTCTCAGAGGTGGTATAACTGAACTTTCACTCATTCTCCCGATTACCTCTCCTCTTGTCCTGTCCCTATGTATAAGGAAAGCCAAGTGGTTTTGGGAAATTATATTATCTGTGAGGGAATATGGGTTCCCACTCCATTTAAGCCAAATGGGTCCATTCAGAATACACCTAAAGAAAGTGATAGGAATAATCTGCAAAATAAGCCCATCCCCTTTCTCAGAAATCTGTTCTGTTAGGGCTGGGCAGAAAATGCCACAGAACCAATAGGAGACCTGGAAAAGTGTAAGGTTCTTTTTTGATTTTGCCCATAGAGTTCAGTCTATTCAGCAGACTAGTTGATAGGAAACATAGATATCTAAGTAAATTAACTTTTGGATACCAGATGCTTTATCTTGGCTATTGAATAATACTTTCTGTGCTTCAAGAGTCATTGACCATGTGTGCTTTAATTTTGATAGCGAGTCAGGAAGAGGATATAGTCATATCTTTACTAGATGTTTATTTCTAACTACATATTTAAAGAATAAATCTGGGACTAACGGACGGCCCAAACTTTACCTGTACAATGACCACTTGTATACCTTATTCTGAATTGTATATCTTTAAAATAAAAAAGAATGAACCTTGATTTGTTTCACTCTCCACCCTTAATAAAGAATGCTTGTTAGAAAACAAACAAACAAACAAACAAAAAACTCCCTCACACTCTGAGTTAGTATCTTGGTAAATAGAGAATGTTTCTTATGTATATCTGGCAAAATAATAAGCCGTGTCTATTGTTCCATATGAGTATTGACCAATGTAATTAGGCTACAGAAATTGTTGATTATCTGTTTAAAAAAGATAAAAGCACTCATACATTGCTTATTATTTTATTTACATCATACACAAACAGTGTTATATTGGTATTTTATGGAAAAAATAAAAAGAAAAGTCAAAGATCCCCCGGTACAATACAGAAAACTACCATCATTATTATTGATATAAATACAGAATTCATCTTAATTTCAAAAATGTCTGTATGAGACAATACATTTACAGAGAAATCAAATGAATTCAAGTCTAGCTTTATGGAGAGTTGGGACTCTAAGCAGATTATTTTTTTAAAGGAAATGCAACATTGCCGATAAGATAACTTTAAGTAGACAATTAATATATTTAAGTTTCTCATGAGAAAGACCTTGTTCGAATTGCCTTTAAGGATCAATATGACAATGCAGGGTGCATAAATGATAAGAGGTATGCATTATTGTGTTTAGCAAAAAAGCACAAAAATCTTGGATCTGTAAATGGCCTATCGAACTCCACAAAGGAGACCAAAGTCCTATCAAGGATTAATATTTAGAGGTCTACAGAATAGATTTACTTACTCCTCCTTCTCAAGAAAAAATATGTTGTAATGTCTATTCAGCTTTATATAAATTTCTGGTAGTTAATAATAATAACTATAATAACTAACACCTCAAAATTTTATTCTGAAACTATGATGGTCATCATTTTCTAAAACAACTGTAATTCTATGTCTGGAGACTAGCAAATTTATGAGCATAGCAGACACTCTTGTCAGTTCGGTTTTTTTTGTTTGTTTTTTGTTTTTTGGAAGTCAAAGAGTATGATTGGATACAGATTTCTTCAAATTACAATATATTTGATAGACCGACTTATATTTTAAGAACCGTATTCATTTTTAAAGGCAGGGTTCATGAGAGAAAAAAAATGTACCAATCCTTAAAATAATAAACTCTAAAAGAAAATCAGAAGGAAACTTAATTGTATATTATATCATTGAGTCACCTCAGACAGTGTGCATAGTAAATGTTCTATAGACAATTAATTTGTTTTATAGCTATTCTTCTAAATTATGAGACTGGTACTCTTTATTGACCCTGTACTTGATACAAATAGAATGAAATTTGGAAAAATTGAGCTAACTCCTTTTAGAGATAATTAAAAAATAATCAGTAGTTTGTCGGATTAATCCTTGATAGGACTTTGGTCTCCTTTGTAAAAACAATTAGGTATAATTAACATTAAATAACTTGGCAATTTGGTATAAGGATTCAAATATATTTGTTTCTGGGTCCATTCTTTGTTTTATATCCTTTTACATTACATTGAGTACAAATTTTAAAATGTAAAAGTTTATGTGGAAAACATTAAATGCTTCTTTTAGTAGGAAACTACATTTTAAGACTTCTAAAGAGCACACTGTATTTGCAAGATGATATGGGTTATAGAAAAGCTAACTCTCAAAGCTAAACCAACATTTCAAAATAAATTACAATTATATTAAAGAAAAGAAAGATATTTTAATGTATTTTCAATTTACTTTTAGAAAATAGCAATTTTTTAAATAAAAGGAAAATTTACTTTGTCCTAATATGAATTAAAATACAAGCAAATAAAATCTGATTTGCATTTCCGATTTTTGCAAATAATTTTTTATTTCATTAACATTACTTTCATTAACATTGCCTTTTATATCTGTAAAATCACGTGCTCTTCTGGTAACTGCAATTTAAGGAAATTTTTATCAGTGTAAAATATAATTTATTAGAAGTGAAATGGCTACAAAAATTTGAAAGTATGAAAATTGTCTGAAAATAAAGACTAAAATTGCTTGAAAATTTCAACAACAATTGCTTCAGATCTATTATCCCACAACTTAGTGACATGACAACAATCATTTTATTGTTGTTGCTATCTTTCAAGGTTCTTGAGGTTAGTTGTGCTCTGTTAGTGAGCACAATTAATCCCTGGTATCTTTCAGATGGTGGCTACAGTAGAAACTATTGCTTTCTGTGCCATGAGAGAGAGATATTTGTATATATACAAATACATATAGCTAGAAATTTAAAACAGGTTGAGTGAGAGCTTATATATACATATTTTATAAATATGTACATACATATATATATGTGTATATATATATATATACACACACACACACACACATACATATATATATATTAGCTTCTACTTTTACTGACTCTAAATTTTAATAGTGGTAGAAAGACTAAATACATCTGAAAGCAGGAATAAATACCTGTTTGGCAAAATGGGTCATTAAAAAGAGAATGAGATTTCATGAAAGACAAAACTTGAAAGTAAGGTGAGTCTTAAAGGAATTTTATAATTTAGTAAAAGAGTAAAGAAAAATAAAAGCAAAGAAATGTGACAAAATGAACTTGACATATCCAGAAGAAATTTGGCTATTAAATACTATGTATGGAGTGATAGAATGTGGATTTAAGTTTGTAAGAGCTGTCTTTTGAAATGTCTGCAAATCAAAATGAGAATGTTGAAAAAAAATTGGCAGCAGCATATGCTAGAAAATAAATACAGACAACTAGGCAAAAGATCAGGGGTAATGAAGCAGCATCTTATTAATTAAAGGCAGCAACACCCTCCCCCACACACACCTCTGACTTTGCAACATGCTGACACTTATAGTTTCAGAGCTATGCAAAATGAGGGTTCTCTGTATATTTAAAAAAAAAAATTCATGCTAGTTTTTATTGTTGCTATTTTCCAGAGCAGTACTTCTTTATTTAATTAACCTTGGTATATCCATTTCATAATGTAGAGTTTCTTAAAATATTGGATTATATGTACATCTACATATTTCACATTAATTTTTTAATTGGCTCTAGTGCTTATATTTTTTTCTCTTACTAGCAATTTGGAAATATGAATGAGTAAAATCCAGGTATATTATTCCAGAAGGTCAAATACCCCTTCAGAGTAAGGAGTACGTAAATTTAACTCTATTTGAAAAAATGTAGTCTTTTATCTATGTCTTAGTGATATAAGAGGCATTGTTTCCTGTGTTGCTTTAGAAAATCAGTTAAACACCTCAGTTTATCTTTCTTTATATTAGGCTTATATTATATTTTTATTATATTAGGTTTAAATAATATCATTCTGTTTTCAGTGAACATTTTGCCACTGAAATTATTTTAAAAGAAATATAATAAAAAATTGGTTTAATTACCTTATTTAGAAGAACAATGTTTTCCTTTTTTCCTGGAAGATTTGAAAAACATAGCGTTAACAATAATGAATGCTTTTCTTCAAGATGCTATTTTTATTAAATGTTATTTCTCAAGGTGTCTTTCAAAAGTTTATTAGCATTTGTTAACATTGACTTTTTGACATTTAATCATTTAATTAAACATGAATTAATCAATAGCATTGAAAATGGTATATTTTTATGAAATTTGTGTTTTATAGCTTTAACCACTCAATAGAAAAGTACTATAGGAATTGAGTTCTCATAAAAAATAGCGCTTTTTTTTCCAGGTAAAACAAAGAGATTGTGGATATACAATTGCTTTAGATCTAATGTTTATTAACTTGTTGATTAAGCACTTGTTTTCTTCTCTGTGATCAGAACACTCTTATTGTAATTCTTAAGGAAACGGAACTGATTAAAAATATTAAAATCTGTCATCAATACACAAGAAAAAAAGACAATGAGTAAACCTTGCAGCCCCTTTGCATTTTTCTTCTTCTTTTTTTCTTTTTTTTTTTTTTTTTGAGTTGGAGTCTCACTCTGTCGCCCAGACTGGAGTGCAGTGGCCGCTCCCGGCCACCGCAGCCTCGACCTGCTGGGCTCCCACGATCCTTCCGCCTCAGCCTTCCAAGTAGCTGGAACTACGGGCGCGCGCTACCATGCCCGGCTAATTTTTTGATTTATTGT